>JBBAGI010000082.1:0-50000 GCA_037127475.1 Arma custos | reverse complement strand
CCGCGCCGATTAGGAGATACAGGGCAAAAACTGAAATAACTCGTAAAATTCATGGTTTTCAGTCTTTAATCGAAAAAAAACATAGCCTATATCCTAAGTTGGACAATGTTACGTATCCGTGCCAAATTTTATTAAAATCGGTTAAGTAGTTTAGGAGTCCATCGCGGACAATCAACGTGAAACGTAATTTATATATATTAAGATAAGATAAGATTCCGGTCATTTGACACATGATAGGACTGTACTCAGATTCTATTATATCTACAGAGCTGCGATTGGGCTCAAATTGTAGCAAATTAAAGCTTCTTTAAAAAAGGTCGATAAAGATTTTGTTCCAAAACCGCGCCGATTAGGAGATACAGGGCAAAAACTGAAATAACTCCGAAAATTTCATGGTTTTTAGTCGTTAATCGAAATAAAACATAGCCTATATCCTAAGTTGGACAATGTTACGTATCCGTGCCAAATTTCATTAAAATCGGCTAAGTAGTTTAGGAGTCCATCGCGGACAATCAACGTGAAATGTAATTTATATATATTAAGATAAGATAAGATTCCGGTCATTTGACACATGATAGGACTGTACTCAGATTCTATTATATCTACAGAGCTGCGATTGGGCTCAAATTGTAGCAAATTAAAGCTTCTTTAAAAAAAGTCGATAAGTTTTTCTTCCAAAACCGCGCCGATTAGGAGATACAGGGCAAAAACTGAAATAACTCCAAAAAGTTCATGGTTTTCAGTCGTTAATCGAAATAAAACATAGCCTACATCCTATGTTGGACAATGTTACGTATCCGTGCCAAATTTCATTAAAATCGGCTAAGTAGTTTAGGAGTCCATCGCGGACAATCAACGTGAAATGTAATTTATATATATTAAGATAAGATAAGATTCCGGTCATTTGACACATGATAGGACTGTACTCAGATTCTATTATATCTACAGAGCTGCGATTGGGCTCAAATTGTAGCAAATTAAAGCTTCTTTAAAAAAAGTCGATAAGTTTTTCTTCCAGAACCGCGCCGATTAGGAGATACAGGGCAAAAACTGAAATAACTCCGAAAAGTTCATGATTTTCAGTCGTTAATCGAAATAAAACATAGCCTACATCCTATGTTGGACAATGTTACGTATCCGTGCCAAATTTCATTAAAATTGGTGAAGTAGTTTAGGAGTCCATCGCGGACAAACAACGTGACACGTAATTTATATATATTTTGATAAGATAAGATAAGATTCCGGTCATTTGTCACATGATAGGACTGTACTCAGATTCTATTATATCTACAGAGCTGCGATTGGGCTCAAATTGTAGCAAATTAAAGCTTCTTTAAAAAAAGTCGATAACTTTTTCTTCCAAAACCGCGCCGATTAGGAGATACAGGGCAAAAACTGAAATAACTCGTAAAATTCATGGTTTTCAGTCTTTAATCGAAAAAAAACATAGCCTATATCCTAAGTTGGACAATGTTACGTATCCGTGCCAAATTTTATTAAAATCGGTTAAGTAGTTTAGGAGTCCATCGCGGACAATCAACGTGAAACGTAATTTATATATATTAAGATAAGATAAGATTCCGGTCATTTGACACATGATAGGACTGTACTCAGATTCTATTATATCTACAGAGCTGCGATTGGGCTCAAATTGTAGCAAATTAAAGCTTCTTTAAAAAAGGTCGATAAAGATTTTGTTCCAAAACCGCGCCGATTAGGAGATACAGGGCAAAAACTGAAATAACTCCGAAAATTTCATGGTTTTTAGTCGTTAATCGAAATAAAACATAGCCTATATCCTAAGTTGGACAATGTTACGTATCCGTGCCAAATTTCATTAAAATCGGCTAAGTAGTTTAGGAGTCCATCGCGGACAATCAACGTGAAATGTAATTTATATATATTAAGATAAGATAAGATTCCGGTCATTTGACACATGATAGGACTGTACTCAGATTCTATTATATCTACAGAGCTGCGATTGGGCTCAAATTGTAGCAAATTAAAGCTTCTTTAAAAAAAGTCGATAAGTTTTTCTTCCAAAACCGCGCCGATTAGGAGATACAGGGCAAAAACTGAAATAACTCCAAAAAGTTCATGGTTTTCAGTCGTTAATCGAAATAAAACATAGCCTACATCCTATGTTGGACAATGTTACGTATCCGTGCCAAATTTCATTAAAATCGGCTAAGTAGTTTAGGAGTCCATCGCGGACAATCAACGTGAAATGTAATTTATATATATTAAGATAAGATAAGATTCCGGTCATTTGACACATGATAGGACTGTACTCAGATTCTATTATATCTACAGAGCTGCGATTGGGCTCAAATTGTAGCAAATTAAAGCTTCTTTAAAAAAAGTCGATAAGTTTTTCTTCCAGAACCGCGCCGATTAGGAGATACAGGGCAAAAACTGAAATAACTCCGAAAAGTTCATGATTTTCAGTCGTTAATCGAAATAAAACATAGCCTACATCCTATGTTGGACAATGTTACGTATCCGTGCCAAATTTCATTAAAATTGGTGAAGTAGTTTAGGAGTCCATCGCGGACAAACAACGTGACACGTAATTTATATATATTTTGATAAGATAAGATAAGATTCCGGTCATTTGTCACATGATAGGACTGTACTCAGATTCTATTATATCTACAGAGCTGCGATTGGGCTCAAATTGTAGCAAATTAAAGCTTCTTTAAAAAAGGTCGATAACGTTTTTTTTTCCAAAACCGCGCCGATTAGGAGATACAGGGCAAAAACTGAAATAACTCGTAAAATTCATGGTTTTCAGTCTTTAATCGAAAAAAAACATAGCCTATATCCTAAGTTGGACAATGTTACGTATCCGTGCCAAATTTTATTAAAATCGGTTAAGTAGTTTAGGAGTCCATCGCGGACAATCAACGTGAAACGTAATTTATATATATTAAGATAAGATAAGATTCCGGCCATTTGACACATGATAGGACTGTACTCAGATTCTATTATATCTAAAGAGCTGCGATTGGGCTCAAATTGTAGCAAATTAAAGCTTCTTTAAAAAAAGTCGATAAGTTTTTCTTCCAAAACCGCGCCGATTAGGAGATACAGGGCAAAAACTGAAATAACTCCGAAAAGTTCATGGTTTTTAGTCGTTAATCGAAATAAAACATAGCCTACATCCTATGTTGGACAATGTTACGCATCCGTGCCAAATTTCATTAAAATCGATTAAGTAGTTTAGGAGTCCATCGCGGACAATCAACGTGAAACGTAATTTATATATATTAAGATAAGATAAGATTCCGGTCATTTGACACATGATAGGACTGTACTCAGATTCTATTATATCTACAGAGCTGCGATTGGGCTCAAATTGTAGCAAATTAAAGCTTCTTTAAAAAAGGTCGATAAAGATTTTGTTCCAAAACCGCGCCGATTAGGAGATACTGGGCAAAAACTGAAATAACTCCGAAAATTTCATGGTTTTTAGTCGTTAATCGAAATAAAACATAGCCTATATCCTAAGCTGGACAATGTTACGTATCCGTGCCAAATTTCATTAAAATCGGCTAAGTAGTTTAGGAGTCCATCGCGGACAATCAACGTGAAATGTAATTTATATATATTAAGATAAGATTAGATTCCGGTCATTTGACACATGATAGGACTGTACTCAGATTCTATTATATCTACAGAGCTGCGATTGGGCTCAAATTGTAGCAAATTAAAGCTTCTTTAAAAAAAGGCGATAACTTTTTCTTCCAAAATCGCGCCGATTAGAAGATACAGGGAAAAAACTGAAATAACTCGTAAAATTCATGGTTTTCAGTCGTTAATCGAAATAAAACATAGCCTACATCCTATGTTTGACAATGTTACGTATCCGTGCTAAATTTCATTAAAATTGGCTAAGTAGTTTAGGAGTCCATCGCGGACAAACAATGTGACACGTAATTTATATATATTAAGATAAGATAAGATAAGATTCCGGTCATTTGCCACATGATAGGACTCTACTTAGATTCTATTATATCTACAGAGCTGCGATTGGGCTCAAATTGTAGCAAATTAAAGCTTCTTTAAAAAAAGTCGATAACTTTATCTTCCAAAACCGCGCCGATTAGGAGATACAGGGCAAAAACTAAAATAACTCCGAAAAGTTCATGGTTTTTAGTCGGTTATCGAAATAAAACATAGCTATATCCTAAGTTGGAGAATGTTACGTATCCGTGCCAAATTTCATTAAAATCGGTTAAGTAGTTTAGGAGTCCGTCGCGGACAAACAACGTGACACGTAATTTATATATATTTTAATAAGATAAGATAAGATTCCGGTCATTTATCACATGATAGGACTGTACTCAGATTCTATTATATCTACAGAGCTGCGATTGGGCTCAAATTGTAGAAAATTAAAGCTTCTATAAAAAAGGTGTATAACTTTTTTTTCCAAAACCGCGCCGATTAGGAAATACAGGGCCAAACTGAAATAACTCCGAAAATTTCATGGTTTTCAGTCGTTAATCGAAATAAAACATGGCCTACATCCTATGTTGGACAGTGTTACGTATCCGTGCCAAATTTAATTAAAATTGGTTAAGTAGTTTAGGAGTCCATCGCGGACAAACAATATGACACGTAATTTACATATATTAAGATAAGATAAGATAAGATTCTGGTCATTTGACACATGATAGGACTGTACTCAGGTTCTATTATATCTACAGAGCTGCGATTGGGCTCAAATTGTAGAAAACTGAAGCTTCTTTAAAAAAGGTCGATAACTTTTTTTTCCAAACCGCGCCGATTAGGAGATACAGGGCCAAACTGAAATAACTCCGAAAATTTCATGGTTTTCAGTCGGTTATCGAAATAAAACATAGCCTATATCCTAAATTGGACAATGTTACGTATCCATACCAAATTTCATTAAAATCGGTTAGGTAGTTTAGGAGTCCATCGCGGACAAACAATGTGACACGTAGTTTATATATATTAAGATAAGATAAGATAAGATTTCGGTCATTTGTCACATGATAGGACTGTACTCAGATTCTATTATATCTACAGAGCTGCGATTGGGCTCAAATTGTAGCAAATTAAAGCTTCTTTAAAAAAAGTCGATAACTTTTTCTTCCAGAACCGCGCCGATTAGGAGATACAGGGCAAAAACTGAAATAACTCCGAAAAGTTCATGATTTTCAGTCGTTAATCGAAATAAAACATAGCCTACATCCTATGTTGGACAATGTTACGTATCCGTGCCAAATTTCATTAAAATCGATTAAGTAGTTTAGGAGTCCATCGCGGACAATCAACGTGAAACGTAATTTATATATATTAAGATAAGATAAGATTCCGGTCATTTGACACATGATAGGACTGTACTCAGATTCTATTATATCTACAGAGCTGCGATTGGGCTCAAATTGTAGCAAATTAAAGCTTCTTTAAAAAAGGTCGATAAAGATTTTGTTCCAAAACCGCGCCGATTAGGAGATACAGGGCAAAAACTGAAATAACTCCGAAAATTTCATGGTTTTTAGTCGTTAATCGAAATAAAACATAGCCTATATCCTAAGTTGGACAATGTTACGTATCCGTGCCAAATTTCATTAAAATCGGCTAAGTAGTTTAGGAGTCCATCGCGGACAATCAACGTGAAATGTAATTTATATATATTAAGATAAGATTAGATTCCGGTCATTTGACACATGATAGGACTCTACTCAGATTCTGTTATATCTACAGAGCTGCGATTGGGCTCTAATTGTAGCAAATTAAAGCTTCTTTAAAAAAAGTCGATAACTTTTTCTTCCAAAATCGCGCCGATTAGGAGATACAGGGAAAAAACTGAAATAACTCGTAAAATTCATGGTTTTCAGTCGTTAATCGAAATAAAACATAGCCTACATCCTATGTTGGACAATGTTACGTTTCCGTGCCAAATTTCATTAAAATTGGCTAGGTAGTTTAGGAGTCCATCGCGGACAAACAATGTGACACGTAATTTATATATATTAAGATAAGATAAGATAAGATTCCGGTCATTTGCCACATGATAGGACTCTACTCAGATTCTATTATATCTACAGAGCTGCGATTGGGCTCAAATTGTAGCAAATTAAAGCTTCTTTAAAAAAAGTCGATAACTTTTTCTTCCAAAACCGCGCCGATTAGGAGATACAGGGCAAAAACTGAAATAACTCGTAAAATTCATGGTTTTCAGTCTTTAATCGAAAAAAAACATAGCCTATATCCTAAGTTGGACAATGTTACGTATCCGTGCCAAATTTTATTAAAATCGGTTAAGTAGTTTAGGAGTCCATCGCGGACAATCAACGTGAAACGTAATTTATATATATTAAGATAAGATAAGATTCCGGTCATTTGACACATGATAGGACTGTACTCAGATTCTATTATATCTACAGAGCTGCGATTGGGCTCAAATTGTAGCAAATTAAAGCTTCTTTAAAAAAGGTCGATAAAGATTTTGTTCCAAAACCGCGCCGATTAGGAGATACAGGGCAAAAACTGAAATAACTCCGAAAATTTCATGGTTTTTAGTCGTTAATCGAAATAAAACATAGCCTATATCCTAAGTTGGACAATGTTACGTATCCGTGCCAAATTTCATTAAAATCGGCTAAGTAGTTTAGGAGTCCATCGCGGACAATCAACGTGAAATGTAATTTATATATATTAAGATAAGATAAGATTCCGGTCATTTGACACATGATAGGACTGTACTCAGATTCTATTATATCTACAGAGCTGCGATTGGGCTCAAATTGTAGCAAATTAAAGCTTCTTTAAAAAAAGTCGATAAGTTTTTCTTCCAAAACCGCGCCGATTAGGAGATACAGGGCAAAAACTGAAATAACTCCAAAAAGTTCATGGTTTTCAGTCGTTAATCGAAATAAAACATAGCCTACATCCTATGTTGGACAATGTTACGTATCCGTGCCAAATTTCATTAAAATCGGCTAAGTAGTTTAGGAGTCCATCGCGGACAATCAACGTGAAATGTAATTTATATATATTAAGATAAGATAAGATTCCGGTCATTTGACACATGATAGGACTGTACTCAGATTCTATTATATCTACAGAGCTGCGATTGGGCTCAAATTGTAGCAAATTAAAGCTTCTTTAAAAAAAGTCGATAAGTTTTTCTTCCAAAACCGCGCCGATTAGGAGATACAGGGAAAAAACTGAAATAACTCGTAAAATTCATGGTTTTCAGTCGTTAATCGAAATAAAACATAGCCTACATCCTATGTTGGACAATGTTACGTATCCGTGCCAAATTTCATTAAAATCGATTAAGTAGTTTAGGAATCCATCGCGGACAATCAACGTGAAACGTAATTTATATATATTAAGATAAGATAAGATTCCGGTCATTTGACACATGATAGGACTGTACTCAGATTCTATTATATCTACAGAGCTGCGATTGGGCTCAAATTGTAGCAAATTAAAGCTTCTTTAAAAAAGGTCGATAAAGATTTTGTTCCAAAACCGCGCCGATTAGGAGATACAGGGCAAAAACTGAAATAACTCCGAAAATTTCATGGTTTTTAGTCGTTAATCGAAATAAAACATAGCCTATATCCTAAGTTGGACAATGTTACGTATCCGTGCCAAATTTCATTAAAATCGGCTAAGTAGTTTAGGAGTCCATCGCGGACAATCAACGTGAAATGTAATTTATATATATTAAGCTAAGATAAGATTCCGGTCATTTGACACATGATAGGACTGTACTCAGATTCTATTATATCTACAGAGCTGCGATTGGGCTCAAATTGTAGCAAATTAAAGCTTCTTTAAAAAAAGTCGATAACTTTTTCTTCCAAAACCGCGCCGATTAGGAGATACAGGGCAAAAACTGAAATAACTCCCAAAATTTCATGGTTTTCAGTCTTTAATCGAAATAAAACATAGCCTATATCCTAAGTTGGACAATGTTACGTATCCGTGCCAAATAACATTAAAATCGGTTAAGTAGTTTAGGAGTCCATCGCGGACAAACAACGTGACACGTAATTTATATATATTAAGATAAGATAAGATATGATAAGATTCCGGTCATTTGCCACATGATAGGACTCTACTTAGATTCTATTATATCTACAGAGCTGCGATTGGGCTCAAATTGTAGCAAATTAAAGCTTCTTTAAAAAAAGTCGATAACTTTTTCTTCCAAAACCGCGCCGATTAGGAGATACAGGGCAAAAACTGAAATAACTCCAAAAAGTTCATGGTTTTTAGTCGGTTATCGAAATAAAACATAGCCTATATCCTAAGTTGGAGAATGTTACGTATCCGTGCCAAATTTCATTAAAATCGGTTAAGTAGTTTAGGAGTCCATCGCGGACAATCAACGTGAAATGTAATTTATATATATTAAGATAAGATAAGATTCCGGTCATTTGACACATGATAGGACTGTACTCAGATTCTATTATATCTACAGAGCTGCGATTGGGCTCAAATTGTAGCAAATTAAAGCTTCTTTAAAAAAAGTCGATAAGTTTTTCTTCCAAAACCGCGCCGATTAGGAGATACAGGGCAAAAACTGAAATAACTCCGAAAAGTTCATGGTTTTCAGTCGTTAATCGAAATAAAACATAGCCTACATCCTATGTTGGACAATGTTACGTATCCGTGCCAAATTTCATTAAAATCGATTAAGTAGTTTAGGAGTCCATCGCGGACAATCAACGTGAAATGTAATTTATATATATTAAGATAAGATAAGATTCCGGTCATTTGACACATGATAGGACTGTACTCAGATTCTATTATATCTACAGAGCTGCGATTGGGCTCAAATTGTAGCAAATTAAAGCTTCTTTAAAAAAAGTCGATAAGTTTTTCTTCCAAAACCGCGCCGATTAGGAGATACAGGGCAAAAACTGAAATAACTCCAAAAAGTTCATGGTTTTCAGTCGTTAATCGAAATAAAACATAGCCTACATCCTATGTTGGACAATGTTACGTATCCGTGCCAAATTTCATTAAAATCGGCTAAGTAGTTTAGGAGTCCATCGCGGACAATCAACGTGAAATGTAATTTATATATATTAAGATAAGATAAGATTCCGGTCATTTGACACATGATAGGACTGTACTCAGATTCTATTATATCTACAGAGCTGCGATTGGGCTCAAATTGTAGCAAATTAAAGCTTCTTTAAAAAAAGTCGATAAGTTTTTCTTCCAAAACCGCGCCGATTAGGAGATACAGGGAAAAAACTGAAATAACTCGTAAAATTCATGGTTTTCAGTCGTTAATCGAAATAAAACATAGCCTACATCCTATGTTGGACAATGTTACGTATCCGTGCCAAATTTCATTAAAATCGATTAAGTAGTTTAGGAATCCATCGCGGACAATCAACGTGAAACGTAATTTATATATATTAAGATAAGATAAGATTCCGGTCATTTGACACATGATAGGACTGTACTCAGATTCTATTATATCTACAGAGCTTCGATTGGGCTCAAATTGTAGCAAATTAAAGCTTCTTTAAAAAAGGTCGATAAAGATTTTGTTCCAAAACCGCGCCGATTAGGAGATACAGGGCAAAAACTGAAATAACTCCGAAAATTTCATGGTTTTTAGTCGTTAATCGAAATAAAACATAGCCTATATCCTAAGTTGGACAATGTTACGTATCCGTGCCAAATTTCATTAAAATCGGCTAAGTAGTTTAGGAGTCCATCGCGGACAATCAACGTGAAATGTAATTTATATATATTAAGCTAAGATAAGATTCCGGTCATTTGACACATGATAGGACTGTACTCAGATTCTATTATATCTACAGAGCTGCGATTGGGCTCAAATTGTAGCAAATTAAAGCTTCTTTAAAAAAAGTCGATAACTTTTTCTTCCAAAACCGCGCCGATTAGGAGATACAGGGCAAAAACTGAAATAACTCCCAAAATTTCATGGTTTTCAGTCTTTAATCGAAATAAAACATAGCCTATATCCTAAGTTGGACAATGTTACGTATCCGTGCCAAATAACATTAAAATCGGTTAAGTAGTTTAGGAGTCCATCGCGGACAAACAACGTGACACGTAATTTATATATATTAAGATAAGATAAGATATGATAAGATTCCGGTCATTTGCCACATGATAGGACTCTACTTAGATTCTATTATATCTACAGAGCTGCGATTGGGCTCAAATTGTAGCAAATTAAAGCTTCTTTAAAAAAAGTCGATAACTTTTTCTTCCAAAACCGCGCCGATTAGGAGATACAGGGCAAAAACTGAAATAACTCCAAAAAGTTCATGGTTTTTAGTCGGTTATCGAAATAAAACATAGCCTATATCCTAAGTTGGAGAATGTTACGTATCCGTGCCAAATTTCATTAAAATCGGTTAAGTAGTTTAGGAGTCCATCGCGGACAATCAACGTGAAATGTAATTTATATATATTAAGATAAGATAAGATTCCGGTCATTTGACACATGATAGGACTGTACTCAGATTCTATTATATCTACAGAGCTGCGATTGGGCTCAAATTGTAGCAAATTAAAGCTTCTTTAAAAAAAGTCGATAACTTTTTCTTCCAAAACCGCGCCGATTAGGAGATACAGGGCAAAAACTGAAATAACTCCGAAAAGTTCATGGTTTTCAGTCGTTAATCGAAATAAAACATAGCCTACATCCTATGTTGGACAATGTTACGTATCCGTGCCAAATTTCATTAAAATCGATTAAGTAGTTTAGGAGTCCATCGCGGACAATCAACGTGAAACGTAATTTATATATATTAAGATAAGATAAGATTCCGGTCATTTGACACATGATAGGACTGTACTCAGATTCTATTATATCTACAGAGCTGCGATTGGGCTCAAATTGTAGCAAATTAAAGCTTCTTTAAAAAAGGTCGATAAAGATTTTGTTCCAAAACCGCGCCGATTAGGAGATACAGGGCAAAAACTGAAATAACTCCAAAAATTTCATGGTTTTTAGTCGTTAATCGAAATAAAACATAGCCTATATCCTAAGTTGGACAATGTTACGTATCCGTGCCAAATTTCATTAAAATCGGCTAAGTAGTTTAGGAGTCCATCGCGGACAATCAACGTGAAATGTAATTTATATATATTAAGATAAGATAAGATTCCGGTCATTTGACACATGATAGGACTGTACTCAGATTCTATTATATCTACAGAGCTGCGATTGGGCTCAAATTGTAGCAAATTAAAGCTTCTTTAAAAAAAGTCGATAACTTTTTCTTCCAAAACCGCGCCGATTAGGAGATACAGGGCAAAAACTGAAATAACTCCGAAAATTTCATGGTTTTTAGTCGTTAATCGAAATAAAACATAGCCTATATCCTAAGTTGGACAATGTTACGTATCCGTGCCAAATTTCATTAAAATCGGCTAAGTAGTTTAGGAGTCCATCGCGGACAATCAACGTGAAATGTAATTTATATATATTAAGATAAGATAAGATTCCGGTCATTTGACACATGATAGGACTGTACTCAGATTCTATTATATCTACAGAGCTGCGATTGGGCTCAAATTGTAGCAAATTAAAGCTTCTTTAAAAAAAGTCGATAACTTTTTCTTCCAAAACCGCGCCGATTAGGAGATACAGGGCAAAAACTGAAATAACTCGTAAAATTCATGGTTTTCAGTCTTTAATCGAAAAAAAAACATAGCCTATATCCTAAGTTGGACAATGTTACGTATCCGTGCCAAATTTTATTAAAATCGGTTAAGTAGTTTAGGAGTCCATCGCGGACAATCAACGTGAAACGTAATTTATATATATTAAGATAAGATAAGATTCCGGTCATTTGACACATGATAGGACTGTACTCAGATTCTATTATATCTACAGAGCTGCGATTGGGCTCAAATTGTAGCAAACTAAAGCTTCTTTAAAAAAAGGCGATAACTTTTTCTTCCAAAACCGCGCCGATTAGGAGATACAGGGCAAAAACTGAAATAACTCCGAAAAGTTCATGGTTTTCAGTCGTTAATCGAAATAAAACATAGCCTACATCCTATGTTGGACAATGTTACGTATCCGTGCCAAATTTCATTAAAATCGATTAAGTAGTTTAGGAGTCCATCGCGGACAATCAACGTGAAACGTAATTTATATATATTAAGATAAGATAAGATTCCGGTCATTTGACACATGATAGGACTGTACTCAGATTCTATTATATCTACAGAGCTGCGATTGGGCTCAAATTGTAGCAAATTAAAGCTTCTTTAAAAAAGGTCGATAAAGATTTTGTTCCAAAACCGCGCCGATTAGGAGATACAGGGCATAAACTGAAATAACTCCGAAAATTTCATGGTTTTTAGTCGTTAATCGAAATAAAACATAGCCTATATCCTATGTTGGACAATGTTACGTATCCGTGCCAAATTTCATTAAAATCGGCTAAGTAGTTTAGGAGTCCATCGCGGACAATCAACGTGAAATGTAATTTATATATATTAAGATAAGATAAGATTCCGGTCATTTGACACATGATAGGACTGTACTCAGATTCTATTATATCTACAGAGCTGCGATTGGGCTCAAATTGTAGCAAATTAAAGCTTCTTTAAAAAAAAGACGATAAGTTTTTCTTCCAAAACCGCGCCGATTAGGAGATACAGGGCAAAAACTGAAATAACTCGTAAAATTCATGGTTTTCAGTCTTTAATCGAAAAAAAACATAGCCTATATCCTAAGTTGGACAATGTTACGTATCCGTGCCAAATTTTATTAAAATCGGTTAAGTAGTATAGGAGTCCATCGCGGACAATCAACGTGAAATGTAATTTATATATATTAAGATAAGATAAGATTCCGGTCATTTGACACATGATAGGACTGTACTCAGATTCTATTATATCTACAGAGTCGCGATTGGGCTCAAATTGTAGCAAATTAAAGCTTCTTTAAAAAAAGTCAATAAGTTTTTCTTCCAAAACCGCGCCGATCAGGAGATACAGGGCAAAAACTGAAATAACTCGTAAAATTCATGGTTTTCAGTCTTTAATCGAAAAAAAACATAGCCTATATCCTAAGTTGGACAATGTTACGTATCCGTGCCAAATTTTATTAAAATCGGTTAAGTAGTTTAGGAGTCCATCGCGGACAATCAACGTGAAAAGTAATTTATATATATTAAGATAAGATAAGATTCCGGTCATTTGACACATGATAGGACTGTACTCAGTTCTATTATATCTACAGAGCTGCGATTGGTCTCAAATTGTAGCAAATTAAAGCTTCTTTAAAAAAAGTCGATAAGTTTTTCTTCCAAAACCGCCCCGATTAGGAGATACAGGGCAAAAACTGAAATAACTCCGAAAAGTTCATGGTTTTCAGTCGTTAATCGAAATAAAACATAGCCTACATCCTATGTTGGACAATGTTACGTATCCGTGCCAAATTTTATTAAAATCGGCTAAGTAGTTTAGGAGTCCATCGCGGACAATCAACGTGAAACGTAATTTATATATATTAAGATAAGATAAGATTCCGGTCATTTGACACATGATAGGACTGTACTCAGATTCTATTATATCTACAGAGCTGCGATTGGGCTCAAATTGTAGCAAATTAAAGCTTCTTTAAAAAAAGTCGATAACTTTTTCTTCCAAAACCGCGCCGATTAGGAGATACAGGGCAAAAACTGAAATAACTCCGAAAAGTTCATGGTTTTTAGTCGGTTATCGAAATAAAACATAGCCTATATCCTAAGTTGGAGAATGTTACGTATCCGTGCCAAATTTCATTAAAATCGGTTAAGTAGTTTAGGAGTCCATCGCGGACAATCAACGTGAAATGTAATTTATATATATTAAGATAAGATAAGATTCCGGTCATTTGACACATGATAGGACTGTACTCAGATTCTATTATATCTACAGAGTCGCGATTGGGCTCAAATTGTAGCAAATTAAAGCTTCTTTAAAAAAAGTCAATAAGTTTTTCTTCCAAAACCGCGCCGATTAGGAGATACAGGGCAAAAACTGAAATAACTCGTAAAATTCATGGTTTTCAGTCTTTAATCGAAAAAAAACATAGCCTATATCCTAAGTTGGACAATGTTACGTATCCGTGCCAAATTTTATTAAAATCGGTTAAGTAGTTTAGGAGTCCATCGCGGACAATCAACGTGAAACGTAATTTATATATATTAAGATAAGATAAGATTCCGGTCATTTGACACATGATAGGACTGTACTCAGATTCTATTATATCTACAGAGCTGCGATTGGGCTCAAATTGTAGCAAATTAAAGCTTCTTTAAAAAAGGTAGATAAAGATTTTGTTCCAAAACCGCGCAGATTAGGAGATACAGGGCAAAAACTGAAATAACTCCGAAAAGTTCATGGTTTTCAGTCGTTAATCGAAATAAAACATAGCCTACATCCTATGTTGGACAATGTTACGTATCCGTGCCAAATTTTATTAAAATCGGCTAAGCAGTTTAGGAGTCCATCGCGGACAATCAACGTGAAATGTAATTTATATATATTAAGATAAGATAAGATTCCGGTCATTTGACACATGATAAGACTGTACTCAGATTCTATTATATCTACAGAGCTGCGATTGGGCTCAAATTGTAGCAAATTAAAGCTTCTTTAAAAAAAGTCGATAAGTTTTTCTTCCAAAACCGCGCCGATTAGGAGATACAGGGCAAAAACTGAAATAACTCCGAAAAGTTCATGGTTTTCAGTCGTTAATCGAAATAAAACATAGCCTACATCCTATGTTGGACAATGTTACGTATCCGTGCCAAATTTTATTAAAATCGGCTAAGTAGTTTAGGAGTCCATCGCGGACAATCAACGTGAAACGTAATTTATATATATTAAGATAAGATAAGATTCCGGTCATTTGACACATGATAGGACTGTACTCAGATTCTATTATATCTACAGAGCTGCGATTGGGCTCAAATTGTAGCAAATTAAAGCTTCTTTAAAAAAAGTCGATAACTTTTTCTTCCAAAACCGCGCCGATTAGGAGATACAGGGCAAAAACTGAAATAACTCCGAAAAGTTCATGGTTTTTAGTCGGTTATCGAAATAAAACATAGCCTATATCCTAAGTTGGAGAATGTTACGTATCCGTGCCAAATTTCATTAAAATCGGTTAAGTAGTTTAGGAGTCCATCGCGGACAATCAACGTGAAATGTAATTTATATATATTAAGATAAGATAAGATTCCGGTCATTTGACACATGATAGGACTGTACTCAGATTCTATTATATCTACAGAGCTGCGATTGGGCTCAAATTGTAGCAAATTAAAGCTTCTTTAAAAAAAGACGATAAGTTTTTCTTCCAAAACCGCGCCGATTAGGAGATACAGGGCAAAAACTGAAATAACTCGTAAAATTCATGGTTTTCAGTCTTTAATCGAAAAAAAACATAGCCTATATCCTAAGTTGGACAATGTTACGTATCCGTGCCAAATTTTATTAAAATCGGTTAAGTAGTTTAGGAGTCCATCGCGGACAATCAACGTGAACGTAATTTATATATATTAAGATAAGATAAGATTCCGGTCATTTGACACATGATAGGACTGTACTCAGATTCTATTATATCTACAGAGCTGCGATTGGGCTCAAATTGTAGCAAATTAAAGCTTCTTTAAAAAAGGTAGATAAAGATTTTGTTCCAAAACCGCGCAGATTAGGAGATACAGGGCAAAAACTGAAATAACTCCGAAAAGTTAATGGTTTTTAGTCGGTTATCGAAATAAAAAATAGCCTATATCCTAAGTTGGAGAATGTTACGTATCCGTGCCAAATTTCATTAAAATCGGTTAAGTTTAGGAGTCCATCGCGGACAATCAACGTGAAATGTAATTTATATATATTAAGATAAGATAAGATTCTGGTCATTTGACACATGATAGGACTGTACTCAGATTCTATTATATCTACAGAGTCGCGATTGGGCTCAAATTGTAGCAAATTAAAGCTTCTTTAAAAAAAGTCAATAAGTTTTTCTTCCAAAACCGCGCCGATTAGGAGATACAGGGCAAAAACTGAAATAACTCGTAAAATTCATGGTTTTCAGTCTTTAATCGAAAAAAAACATAGCCTATATCCTAAGTTGGACAATGTTACGTATCCGTGCCAAATTTTATTAAAATCGGTTAAGTAGTTTAGGAGTCCATCGCGGACAATCAACGTGAAACGTAATTTATATATATTAAGATAAGATAAGATTCCGGTCATTTGACACATGATAGGACTGTACTCAGATTCTATTATATCTACAGAGCTGCGATTGGGCTCAAATTGTAGCAAATTAAAGCTTCTTTAAAAAAGGTCGATAAAGAATTTGTTCCAAAACCGCGCCGATTAGGAGATACAGGGCAAAAACTGAAATAACTCCGAAAATTTCATGGTTTTTAGTCGTTAATCGAAATAAAACATAGCCTATATCCTATGTTGGACAATGTTACGTATCCGTGCCAAATTTCATTAAAATCGGCTAAGTAGTTTAGGATTCCATCGCGGACAATCAACGTGAAATGTAATTTATATATATTAAGATAAGATAAGATTCCGGTCATTTGACACATGATAGGACTGTACTCAGATTCTATTATATCTACAGAGCTGCGATTGGGCTCAAATTGTAGCAAATTAAAGCTTCTTTAAAAAAGGTCGATAAAGATTTTGTTCCAAAACCGCGCCGATTAGGAGATACAGGGAGAAAACTGAAATAACTCCAAAAATTTCATGGTTTTTAGTCGTTAATCGAAATAAAACATAGCCTATATCCTAAGTTGGACAATGTTACGTATCCGTGCCAAATTTCATTAAAATCGGCTAAGTAGTTTAGGAGTCCATCGCGGACAATCAACGTGAAATGTAATTTATATATATTAAGATAAGATAAGATTCCGGTCATTTGACACATGATAGGACTGTACTCAAATTCTATTATATCTACAGAGCTGCGATTGGGCTCAAATTGTAGAAAATTAAAGCTTCTTTAAAAAAAGTCGATAAGTTTTTCTTCCAAAACCGCGCCGATTAGGAGATACAGGGCAAAAACTGAAATAACTCCGAAAATTTCATGGTTTTTAGTCGTTAATCGAAATAAAACATAGCCTATATCCTAAGTTGGACAATGTTACGTATCCGTGCCAAATTTCATTAAAATCGGCTAAGTAGTTTAGGAGTCCATCGCGGACAATCAACGTGAAATGTAATTTATATATATTAAGATAAGATAAGATTCCGGTCATTTGACACATGATAGGACTGTACTCAGATTCTATTATATCTACAGAGCTGCGATTGGGCTCAAATTGTAGCAAATTAAAGCTTCTTTAAAAAAAGACGATAAGTTTTTCTTCCAAAACCGCGCCGATTAGGAGATACAGGGCAAAAACTGAAATAACTCGTAAAATTCATGGTTTTCAGTCTTTAATCGAAAAAAAACATAGCCTATATCCTAAGTTGGACAATGTTACGTATCCGTGCCAAATTTTATTAAAATCGGTTAAGTAGTTTAGGAGTCCATCGCGGACAATCAACGTGAAACGTAATTTATATATATTAAGATAAGATAAGATTCCGGTCATTTGACACATGATAGGACTGTACTCAGATTCTATTATATCTACAGAGCTGCGATTGGGCTCAAATTGTAGAAAATTAAAGCTTCTTTAAAAAAGGTAGATAAAGATTTTGTTCCAAAACCGCGCAGATTAGGAGATACAGGGCAAAAACTGAAATAACTCCGAAAAGTTCATGGTTTTCAGTCGTTAATCGAAATAAAACATAGCCTACATCCTATGTTGGACAATGTTACGTATCCGTGCCAAATTTCATTAAAATCGATTAAGTAGTTTAGGAGTCCATCGCGGACAATCAACGTGAAACGTAATTTATATATATTAAGATAAGATAAGATTCCGGTCATTTGACACATGATAGGACTGTACTCAGATTCTATTATATCTACAGAGCTGCGATTGGGCTCAAATTGTAGCAAATTAAAGCTTCTTTAAAAAAGGTCGATAAAGATTTTGTTCCAAAACCGCGCCGATTAGGAGATACAGGGCATAAACTGAAATAACTCCGAAAATTTCATGGTTTTTAGTCGTTAATCGAAATAAAACATAGCCTATATCCTATGTTGGACAATGTTACGTATCCGTGCCAAATTTCATTAAAATCGGCTAAGTAGTTTAGGATTCCATCGCGGACAATCAACGTGAAATGTAATTTATATATATTAAGATAAGATAAGATTCCGGTCATTTGACACATGATAGGACTGTACTCAGATTCTATTATATCTATAGAGCTGCGATTGGGCTCAAATTGTAGCAAATTAAAGCTTCTTTAAAAAAAAGACGATAAGTTTTTCTTCCAAAACCGCGCCGATTAGGAGATACAGGGCAAAAACTGAAATAACTCGTAAAATTCATGGTTTTCAGTCTTTAATCGAAAAAAAACATAGCCTATATCCTAAGTTGGACAATGTTACGTATCCGTGCCAAATTTTATTTAAATCGGTTAAGTAGTTTAGGAGTCCATCGCGGACAATCAACGTGAAATGTAATTTATATATATTAAGATAAGATAAGATTCCGGTCATTTGACACATGATAGGACTGTACTCAGATTCTATTATATCTACAGAGCTGCGATTGGGCTCAAATTGTAGCAAATTAAAGCTTCTTTAAAAAAGGTCGATAAAGATTTTGTTCCAAAACCGCGCCGATTAGGAGATACAGGGCAAAAACTGAAATAACTCCGAAAATTTCATGGTTTTTAGTCGTTAATCGAAATAAAACATAGCCTATATCCTAAGTTGGACAATGTTACGTATCCGTGCCAAATTTCATTAAAATCGGCTAAGTAGTTTAGGAGTCCATCGCGGACAATCAACGTGAAATGTAATTTATATATATTAAGATAAGATAAGATTCCGGTCATTTGACACATGATAGGACTGTACTCAGTTCTATTATATCTACAGAGCTGCGATTGGGCTCAAATTGTAGCAAATTAAAGCTTCTTTAAAAAAAGGCGATAAGTTTTTCTTCCAAAACCGCCCCGATTAGGAGATACAGGGCAAAAACTGAAATAACTCCGAAAAGTTCATGGTTTTCAGTCGTTAATCGAAATAAAACATAGCCTACATCCTATGTTGGACAATGTTACGTATCCGTGCCAAATTTTATTAAAATCGGCTAAGTAGTTTAGGAGTCCATCGCGGACAATCAACGTGAAACGTAATTTATATATATTAAGATAAGATAAGATTCCGGTCATTTGACACATGATAGGACTGTACTCAGATTCTATTATATCTACAGAGCTGCGATTGGGCTCAAATTGTAGCAAATTAAAGCTTCTTTAAAAAAAGTCGATAACTTTTTCTTCCAAAACCGCGCCGATTAGGAGATACAGGGCAAAAACTGAAATAACTCCGAAAAGTTCATGGTTTTTAGTCGGTTATCGAAATAAAACATAGCCTATATCCTAAGTTGGAGAATGTTACGTATCCGTGCCAAATTTCATTAAAATCGGTTAAGTAGTTTAGGAGTCCATCGCGGACAATCAACGTGAAATGTAATTTATATATATTAAGATAAGATAAGATTCCGGTCATTTGACACATGATAGGACTGTACTCAGATTCTATTATATCTACAGAGCTGCGATTGGGCTCAAATTGTAGCAAATTAAAGCTTCTTTAAAAAAGGTAGATAAAGATTTTGTTCCAAAACCGCGCAGATTAGGAGATACAGGGCAAAAACTGAAATAACTCCGAAAAGTTCATGGTTTTCAGTCGTTAATCGAAATAAAACATAGCCTACATCCTATGTTGGACAATGTTACGTATCCGTGCCAAATTTTATTAAAATCGGCTAAGTAGTTTAGGAGTCCATCGCGGACAATCAACGTGAAATGTAATTTATATATATTAAGATAAGATAAGATTCCGGTCATTTGACACATGATAGGACTGTACTCAGATTCTATTATATCTACAGAGCTGCGATTGGGCTCAAATTGTTGCAAATTAAAGCTTCTTTAAAAAAAGGCGATAAGTTTTTCTTCCAAAACCGCGCCGATTAGGAGATACAGGGCAAAAACTGAAATAACTCCGAAAAGTTCATGGTTTTCAGTCGTTAATCGAAATAAAACATAGCCTACATCCTATGTTGGACAATTTTACGTATCCGTGCCAAATTTCATTAAAATCGATTAAGTAGTTTAGGAGTCCATCGCGGACAATCAACGTGAAACGTAATTTATATATATTAAGATAAGATAAGATTCCGGTCATTTGACACATGATAGGACTGTACTCAGATTCTATTATATCTACAGAGCTGCGATTGGGCTCAAATTGTAGCAAATTAAAGCTTCTTTAAAAAAAGTCGATAACTTTATCTTCCAAAACCGTGCCGATTAGGAGATACAGGGAAAAAACTGAAATAATTCGTAAAATTCATGGTTTTCAGTCGTTAATCGAAATAAAACATAGGCTACATCCTATGTTGGACAATGTTACGTATCCGTGCCAAATTTCATTAAAATTGGTTAAGTCGTTTAGGAGTCCATCGCGGACATACAACGTGACACGTAATTTATATATATTAAGATAAGATAAGATAAGATTCCGGTCATTTGACACATGATAGGACTGTACTCAGATTCTATTATATCTACAGAGCTGCGATTGGGCTCAAATTGTAGCAAATTAAAGCTTCTTTAAAAAAAGTCGATAACTTTTTCTTCCAAAACCGCGCCGATTAGGAGATACAGGGCAAAAACTGAAATAACTCCGAAAAGTTCATGGTTTTTAGTCGGTTATCGAAATAAAACATAGCCTATATCCTAAGTTGGAGAATGTTACGTATCCGTGCCAAATTTCATTAAAATCGGTTAAGTAGTTTAGGAGTCCATCGCGGACAATCAACGTGAAATGTAATTTATATATATTAAGATAAGATAAGATTCCGGTCATTTGACACATGATAGGACTGTACTCAGATTCTATTATATCTACAGAGCTGCGATTGGGCTCAAATTGTAGCAAATTAAAGCTTCTTTAAAAAAAGACGATAAGTTTTTCTTCCAAAACCGCGCCGATTAGGAGATACAGGGCAAAAACTGAAATAACTCGTAAAATTCATGGTTTTCAGTCTTTAATCGAAAAAAAACATAGCCTATATCCTAAGTTGGACAATGTTACGTATCCGTGCCAAATTTTATTAAAATCGGTTAAGTAGTTTAGGAGTCCATCGCGGACAATCAACGTGAAACGTAATTTATATATATTAAGATAAGATAAGATTCCGGTCATTTGACACATGATAGGACTGTACTCAGATTCTATTATATCTACAGAGCTGCGATTGGGCTCAAATTGTAGCAAATTAAAGCTTCTTTAAAAAAAGTCGATAACTTTTTCTTCCAAAACCGCGCCGATTAGGAGATACAGGGCAAAAACTGAAATAACTCCCAAAATTTCATGGTTTTCAGTCTTTAATCGAAATAAAACATAGCCTATATCCTAAGTTGGACAATGTTACGTATCCGTGCCAAATAACATTAAAATCGGTTAAGTAGTTTAGGAGTCCATCGCGGACAAACAACGTGACACGTAATTTATATATATTAAGATAAGATAAGATATGATAAGATTCCGGTCATTTGCCACATGATAGGACTCTACTTAGATTCTATTATATCTACAGAGCTGCGATTGGGCTCAAATTGTAGCAAATTAAAGCTTCTTTAAAAAAAGTCGATAACTTTTTCTTCCAAAACCGCGCCGATTAGGAGATACAGGGCAAAAACTGAAATAACTCCGAAAAGTTAATGGTTTTTAGTCGGTTATCGAAATAAAAAATAGCCTATATCCTAAGTTGGAGAATGTTACGTATCCGTGCCAAATTTCATTAAAATCGGTTAAGTTTAGGAGTCCATCGCGGACAATCAACGTGAAATGTAATTTATATATATTAAGATAAGATAAGATTCCGGTCATTTGACACATGATAGGACTGTACTCAGATTCTATTATATCTACAGAGTCGCGATTGGGCTCAAATTGTAGCAAATTAAAGCTTCTTTAAAAAAAGTCAATAAGTTTTTCTTCCAAAACCGATTAGGATTAGGAGATACAGGGCAAAAACTGAAATAACTCGTAAAATTCATGGTTTTCAGTCTTTAATCGAAAAAAAACATAGCCTATATCCTAAGTTGGACAATGTTACGTATCCGTGCCAAATTTTATTAAAATCGGTTAAGTAGTTTAGGAGTCCATCGCGGACAATCAACGTGAAACGTAATTTATATATATTAAGATAAGATAAGATTCCGGTCATTTGACACATGATAGGACTGTACTCAGATTCTATTATATCTACAGAGCTGCGATTGGGCTCAAATTGTAGCAAATTAAAGCTTCTTTAAAAAAGGTCGATAAAGAATTTGTTCCAAAACCGCGCCGATTAGGAGATACAGGGCAAAAACTGAAATAACTCCGAAAATTTCATGGTTTTTAGTCGTTAATCGAAATAAAAAATAGCCTATATCCTATGTTGGACAATGTTACGTATCCGTGCCAAATTTCATTAAAATCGGCTAAGTAGTTTAGGATTCCATCGCGGACAATCAACGTGAAATGTAATTTATATATATTAAGATAAGATAAGATTCCGGTCATTTGACACATGATAGGACTGTACTCAGATTCTATTATATCTACAGAGCTGCGATTGGGCTCAAATTGTAGCAAATTAAAGCTTCTTTAAAAAAGGTCGATAAAGATTTTGTTCCAAAACCGCGCCGATTAGGAGATACAGGGCAAAAACTGAAATAACTCCGAAAAGTTCATGGTTTTTAGTCGTTAATCGAAATAAAACATAGCCTACATCCTATGTTGGACAATGTTACGCATCCGTGCCAAATTTCATTAAAATCGATTAAGTAGTTTAGGAGTCCATCGCGGACAATCAACGTGAAACGTAATTTATATATATTAAGATAAGATAAGATTCCGGTCATTTGACACATGATAGGACTGTACTCAGATTCTATTATATCTACAGAGCTGCGATTGGGCTCAAATTGTAGCAAATTAAAGCTTCTTTAAAAAAGGTCGATAAAGATTTTGTTCCAAAACCGCGCCGATTAGGAGATACTGGGCAAAAACTGAAATAACTCCGAAAATTTCATGGTTTTTAGTCGTTAATCGAAATAAAACATAGCCTATATCCTAAGTTGGACAATGTTACGTATCCGTGCCAAATTTCATTAAAATCGGCTAAGTAGTTTAGGAGTCCATCGCGGACAATCAACGTGAAATGTAATTTATATATATTAAGATAAGATTAGATTCCGGTCATTTGACACATGATAGGACTGTACTCAGATTCTATTATATCTACAGAGCTGCGATTGGGCTCAAATTGTAGCAAATTAAAGCTTCTTTAAAAAAAGGCGATAACTTTTTCTTCCAAAATTGCGCCGATTAGAAGATACAGGGAAAAAACTGAAATAACTCGTAAAATTCATGGTTTTCAGTCGTTAATCGAAATAAAACATAGCCTACATCCTATGTTTGACAATGTTACGTATCCGTGCTAAATTTCATTAAAATTGGCTAAGTAGTTTAGGAGTCCATCGCGGACAAACAATGTGACACGTAATTTATATATATTAAGATAAGATAAGATAAGATTCCGGTCATTTGCCACATGATAGGACTCTACTTAGATTCTATTATATCTACAGAGCTGCGATTGGGCTCAAATTGTAGCAAATTAAAGCTTCTTTAAAAAAAGTCGATAACTTTATCTTCCAAAACCGCGCCGATTAGGAGATACAGGGCAAAAACTAAAATAACTCCGAAAAGTTCATGGTTTTTAGTCGGTTATCGAAATAAAACATAGCTATATCCTAAGTTGGAGAATGTTACGTATCCGTGCCAAATTTCATTAAAATCGGTTAAGTAGTTTAGGAGTCCATCGCGGACAAACAACGTGACACGTAATTTATATATATTTTAATAAGATAAGATAAGATTCCGGTCATTTATCACATGATAGGACTGTACTCAGATTCTATTATATCTACAGAGCTGCGATTGGGCTCAAATGGTAGAAAATTAAAGCTTCTATAAAAAAGGTGTATAACTTTTTTTTCCAAAACCGCGCCGATTAGGAAATACAGGGCCAAACTGAAATAACTCCGAAAATTTCATGGTTTTCAGTCGTTAATCGAAATAAAACATGGCCTACATCCTATGTTGGACAGTGTTACGTATCCGTGCCAAATTTAATTAAAATTGGTTAAGTAGTTTAGGAGTCCATCGCGGACAAACAATATGACACGTAATTTACATATATTAAGATAAGATAAGATAAGATTCTGGTCATTTGACACATGATAGGACTGTACTCAGGTTCTATTATATCTACAGAGCTGCGATTGGGCTCAAATTGTAGAAAACTGAAGCTTCTTTAAAAAAGGTCGATAACTTTTTTTTCCAAAACCGCGCCGATTAGGAGATACAGGGCCAAACTGAAATAACTCCGAAAATTTCATGGTTTTCAGTCGGTTATCGAAATAAAACATAGCCTATATCCTAAGTTGGACAATGTTACGTATCCATACCAAATTTCATTAAAATCGGTTAGGTAGTTTAGGAGTCCATCGCGGACAAACAATGTGACACGTAGTTTATATATATTAAGATAAGATAAGATAAGATTTCGGTCATTTGTCACATGATAGGACTGTACTCAGATTCTATTATATCTACAGAGCTGCGATTGGGCTCAAATTGTAGCAAATTAAAGCTTCTTTAAAAAAAGTCGATAACTTTTTCTTCCAGAACCGCGCCGATAAGGAGATACAGGGCAAAAACTGAAATAACTCCGAAAAGTTCATGATTTTCAGTCGTTAATCGAAATAAAACATAGCCTACATCCTATGTTGGACAATGTTACGTATCCGTGCCAAATTTTATTAAAATCGGCTAAGTAGTTTAGGAGTCCATCGCGGACAATCAACGTGAAATGTAATTTATATATATTAAGATAAGATAAGATTCCGGTCATTTGACACATGATAGGACTGTACTCAGATTCTATTATATCTACAGAGCTGCGATTGGGCTCAAATTGTAGCAAATTAAAGCTTCTTTAAAAAAAGGCGATAAGTTTTTCTTCCAAAACCGCGCCGATTAGGAGATACAGGGCAAAAACTGAAATAACTCCGAAAAGTTCATGGTTTTCAGTCGTTAATCGAAATAAAACATAGCCTACATCCTATGTTGGACAATTTTACGTATCCGTGCCAAATTTCATTAAAATCGATTAAGTAGTTTAGGAGTCCATCGCGGACAATCAACGTGAAACGTAATTTATATATATTAAGATAAGATAAGATTCCGGTCATTTGACACATGATAGGACTGTACTCAGATTCTATTATATCTACAGAGCTGCGATTGGGCTCAAATTGTAGCAAATTAAAGCTTCTTTAAAAAAAGTCGATAACTTTATCTTCCAAAACCGTGCCGATTAGGAGATACAGGGAAAAAACTGAAATAATTCGTAAAATTCATGGTTTTCAGTCGTTAATCGAAATAAAACATAGGCTACATCCTATGTTGGACAATGTTACGTATCCGTGCCAAATTTCATTAAAATTGGTTAAGTCGTTTAGGAGTCCATCGCGGACATACAACGTGACACGTAATTTATATATATTAAGATAAGATAAGATAAGATTCCGGTCATTTGACACATGATAGGACTGTACTCAGATTCTATTATATCTACAGAGCTGCGATTGGGCTCAAATTGTAGCAAATTAAAGCTTCTTTAAAAAAAGTCGATAACTTTTTCTTCCAAAACCGCGCCGATTAGGAGATACAGGGCAAAAACTGAAATAACTCCGAAAAGTTCATGGTTTTTAGTCGGTTATCGAAATAAAACATAGCCTATATCCTAAGTTGGAGAATGTTACGTATCCGTGCCAAATTTCATTAAAATCGGTTAAGTAGTTTAGGAGTCCATCGCGGACAATCAACGTGAAATGTAATTTATATATATTAAGATAAGATAAGATTCCGGTCATTTGACACATGATAGGACTGTACTCAGATTCTATTATATCTACAGAGCTGCGATTGGGCTCAAATTGTAGCAAATTAAAGCTTCTTTAAAAAAAGACGATAAGTTTTTCTTCCAAAACCGCGCCGATTAGGAGATACAGGGCAAAAACTGAAATAACTCGTAAAATTCATGGTTTTCAGTCTTTAATCGAAAAAAAACATAGCCTATATCCTAAGTTGGACAGTGTTACGTATCCGTGCCAAATTTTATTAAAATCGGTTAAGTAGTTTAGGAGTCCATCGCGGACAATCAACGTGAAACGTAATTTATATATATTAAGATAAGATAAGATTCCGGTCATTTGACACATGATAGGACTGTACTCAGATTCTATTATATCTACAGAGCTGCGATTGGGCTCAAATTGTAGCAAATTAAAGCTTCTTTAAAAAAGGTCGATAAAGATTTTGTTCCTAAACCGCGCCGATTAGGAGATACTGGGCAAAAACTGAAATAACTCCGAAAATTTCATTGTTTTTAGTCGTTAATCGAAATAAAACATAGCCTATATCCTAAGTTGGACAATGTTACGTATCCGTGCCAAATTTCATTAAAATCGGCTAAGTAGTTTAGGAGTCCATCGCGGACAATCAACGTGAAATGTAATTTATATATATTAAGATAAGATTAGATTCCGGTCATTTGACACATGATAGGACTGTACTCAGATTCTATTATATCTACAGAGCTGCGATTGGGCTCAAATTGTAGCAAATTAAAGCTTCTTTAAAAAAAGGCGATAACTTTTTCTTCCAAAATCGCGCCGATTAGAAGATACAGGGAAAAAACTGAAATAACTCGTAAAATTCATGGTTTTCAGTCGTTAATCGAAATAAAACATAGCCTACATCCTATGTTTGACAATGTTACGTATCCGTGCTAAATTTCATTAAAATTGGCTAAGTAGTTTAGGAGTCCATCGCGGACAAACAATGTGACACGTAATTTATATATATTAAGATAAGATAAGATAAGATTCCGGTCATTTGCCACATGATAGGACTCTACTTAGATTCTATTATATCTACAGAGCTGCGATTGGGCTCAAATTGTAGCAAATTAAAGCTTCTTTAAAAAAAGTCGATAACTTTATCTTCCAAAACCGCGCCGATTAGGAGATACAGGGCAAAAACTAAAATAACTCCGAAAAGTTCATGGTTTTTAGTCGGTTATCGAAATAAAACATAGCTATATCCTAAGTTGGAGAATGTTACGTATCCGTGCCAAATTTCATTAAAATCGGTTATGTAGTTTAGGAGTCCATCGCGGACAAACAACGTGACACGTAATTTATATATATTTTAATAAGATAAGATAAGATTCCGGTCATTTATCACATGATAGGACTGTACTCAGATTCTATTATATCTACAGAGCTGCGATTGGGCTCAAATTGTAGAAAATTAAAGCTTCTATAAAAAAGGTGTATAACTTTTTTTTCCAAAACCGCGCCGATTAGGAAATACAGGGCCAAACTGAAATAACTCCGAAAATTTCATGGTTTTCAGTCGTTAATCGAAATAAAACATGGCCTACATCCTATGTTGGACAGTGTTACGTATCCGTGCCAAATTTAATTAAAATTGGTTATGTAGTTTAGGAGTCCATCGCGGACAAACAATATGACACGTAATTTACATATATTAAGATAAGATAAGATAAGATTCTGGTCATTTGACACATGATAGGACTGTACTCAGGTTCTATTATATCTACAGAGCTGCGATTGGGCTCAAATTGTAGAAAACTGAAGCTTCTTTAAAAAAGGTCGATAACTTTTTTTTCCAAAACCGCGCCGATTAGGAGATACAGGGCCAAACTGAAATAACTCCGAAAATTTCATGGTTTTCAGTCGGTTATCGAAATAAAACATAGCCTATATCCTAAGTTGGACAATGTTACGTATCCATACCAAATTTCATTAAAATCGGTTAGGTAGTTTAGGAGTCCATCGCGGACAAACAATGTGACACGTAGTTTATATATATTAAGATAAGATAAGATAAGATTTCGGTCATTTGTCACATGATAGGACTGTACTCAGATTCTATTATATCTACAGAGCTGCGATTGGGCTCAAATTGTAGCAAATTAAAGCTTCTTTAAAAAAAGTCGATAACTTTTTCTTCCAGAACCGCGCCGATTGGGAGATACAGGGCAAAAACTGAAATAACTCCGAAAAGTTCATGATTTTCAGTCGTTAATCGAAATAAAACATAGCCTACATCCTATGTTGGACAATGTTACGTATCCGTGCCAAATTTCATTAAAATTGGTGAAGTAGTTTAGGAGTCCATCGCGGACAAACAACGTGACACGTAATTTATATATATTTTGATAAGATAAGATTCCGGTCATTTGTCACATGATAGGACTGTACTCAGATTCTATTATATCTACAGAGCTGCGATTGGGCTCAAATTGTAGCAAATTAAAGCTTCTTTAAAAAAGGTCGATAACGTTTTTTTTTCCAAAACCGCGCCGATTAGGAGATACAGGGCAAAAACTGAAATAACTCGTAAAATTCATGGTTTTCAGTCTTTAATCGAAAAAAAACATAGCCTATATCCTAAGTTGGACAATGTTACGTATCCGTGCCAAATTTTATTAAAATCGGTTAAGTAGTTTAGGAGTCCATCGCGGACAATCAACGTGAAACGTAATTTATATATATTAAGATAAGATAAGATTCCGGTCATTTGACACATGATAGGACTGTACTCAGATTCTATTATATCTAAAGAGCTGCGATTGGGCTCAAATTGTAGCAAATTAAAGCTTCTTTAAAAAAAGTCGATAAGTTTTTCTTCCAAAACCGCGCCGATTAGGAGATACAGGGCAAAAACTGAAATAACTCCGAAAAGTTCATGGTTTTTAGTCGTTAATCGAAATAAAACATAGCCTACATCCTATGTTGGACAATGTTACGCATCCGTGCCAAATTTCATTAAAATCGATTAAATAGTTTAGGAGTCCATCGCGGACAATTAACGTGAAACGTAATTTATATATATTAAGATAAGATAAGATTCCGGTCATTTGACACATGATAGGACTGTACTCAGATTCTATTATATCTACAGAGCTGCGATTGGGCTCAAATTGTAGCAAATTAAAGCTTCTTTAAAAAAGGTCGATAAAGATTTTGTTCCAAAACCGCGCCGATTAGGAGATACTGGGCAAAAACTGAAATAACTCCGAAAATTTCATGGTTTTTAGTCGTTAATCGAAATAAAACATAGCCTATATCCTAAGTTGGACAATGTTACGTATCCGTGCCAAATTTCATTAAAATCGGCTAAGTAGTTTAGGAGTCCATCGCGGACAATCAACGTGAAATGTAATTTATATATATTAAGATAAGATTAGATTCCGGTCATTTGACACATGATAGGACTGTACTCAGATTCTATTATATCTACAGAGCTGCGATTGGGCTCAAATTGTAGCAAATTAAAGCTTCTTTAAAAAAAGGCGATAACTTTTTCTTCCAAAACCGCGCCGATTAGGAGATACAGGGCAAAAACTGAAATAACTCCGAAAAGTTCATGGTTTTTAGTCGGTTATCGAAATAAAACATAGCTATATCCTAAGTTGGAGAATGTTACGTATCCGTGCCAAATTTTATTAAAATCGGTTAAGTAGTTTAGGAGTCCATCGCGGACAAACAACGTGACACGTAATTTATATATATTTTAATAAGATAAGATAAGATTCCGGTCATTTATCACATGATAGGACTGTACTCAGATTCTATTATATCTACAGAGCTGCGATTGGGCTCAAATTGTAGAAAATTAAAGCTTCTATAAAAAAGGTGTATAACTTTTTTTTCCAAAACCGCGCCGATTAGGAAATACAGGGCCAAACTGAAATAACTCCGAAAATTTCATGGTTTTCAGTCGTTAATCGAAATAAAACATGGCCTACATCCTATGTTGGACAGTGTAACGTATCCGTGCCAAATTTAATTAAAATTGGTTAAGTAGTTTAGGAGTCCATCGCGGACAAACAATATGACACGTAATTTACATATATTAAGATAAGATAAGATAAGATTCTGGTCATTTGACACATGATAGGACTGTACTCAGGTTCTATTATATCTACAGAGCTGCGATTGGGCTCAAATTGTAGAAAACTGAAGCTTCTTTAAAAAAGGTCGATAACTTTTTTTTCCAAAACCGCGCCGATTAGGAGATACAGGGCCAAACTGAAATAACTCCGAAAATTTCATGGTTTTCAGTCGGTTATCGAAATAAAACATAGCCTATATCCTAAGTTGGACAATGTTACGTATCCATACCAAATTTCATTAAAATCGGTTAGGTAGTTTAGGAGTCCATCGCGGACAAACAATGTGACACGTAGTTTATATATATTAAGATAAGATAAGATAAGATTTCGGTCATTTGTCACATGATAGGACTGTACTCAGATTCTATTATATCTACAGAGCTGCGATTGGGCTCAAATTGTAGCAAATTAAAGCTTCTTTAAAAAAAGTCGATAACTTTTTCTTCCAGAACCGCGCCGATTAGGAGATACAGGGCAAAAACTGAAATAACTCCGAAAAGTTCATGATTTTCAGTCGTTAATCGAAATAAAACATAGCCTACATCCTATGTTGGACAATGTTACGTATCCGTGCCAAATTTCATTAAAATCGATTAAGTAGTTTAGGAGTCCATCGCGGACAATCAACGTGAAACGTAATTTATATATATTAAGATAAGATAAGATTCCGGTCATTTGACACATGATAGGACTGTACTCAGATTCTATTATATCTACAGAGCTGCGATTGGGCTCAAATTGTAGCAAATTAAAGCTTCTTTAAAAAAGGTCGATAAAGATTTTGTTCCAAAACCGCGCCGATTAGGAGATACAGGGCAAAAACTGAAATAACTCCGAAAATTTCATGGTTTTTAGTCGTTAATCGAAATAAAACATAGCCTATATCCTAAGTTGGACAATGTTACGTATCCGTGCCAAATTTCATTAAAATCGGCTAAGTAGTTTAGGAGTCCATCGCGGACAATCAACGTGAAATGTAATTTATATATATTAAGATAAGATTAGATTCCGGTCATTTGACACATGATAGGACTCTACTCAGATTCTATTATATCTACAGAGCTGCGATTGGGCTCAAATTGTAGCAAATTAAAGCTTCTTTAAAAAAAGTCGATAACTTTTTCTTCCAAAATCGCGCCGATTAGGAGATACAGGGAAAAAACTGAAATAACTCGTAAAATTCATGGTTTTCAGTCGTTAATCGAAATAAAACATAGCCTACATCCTATGTTTGACAATGTTACGTATCCGTGCTAAATTTCATTATAATTGGCTAAGTAGTTTAGGAGTCCATCGCGGACAAACAATGTGACACGTAATTTATATATATTAAGATAAGATAAGATAAGATTCCGGTCATTTGCCACATGATAGGACTCTACTTAGATTCTATTATATCTACAGAGCTGCGATTGGGCTCAAATTGTAGCAAATTAAAGCTTCTTTAAAAAAAGTCGATAACTTTTTCTTCCAAAACCGCGCCGATTAGGAGATACAGGGCAAAAACTGAAATAACTCCAAAATGTTCATGGTTTTTAGTCGGTTATCGAAATAAAACATAGCCTATATCCTAAGTTGGAGAATGTTACGTATCCGTGCCAAATTTCATTAAAATCGGTTAAGTAGTTTAGGTGTCCATCGCGGACAATCAACGTGAAATGTAATTTATATATATTAAGATAAGATAAGATTCCGGTCATTTGACACATGATAGGACTGTACTCAGATTCTATTATATCTACAGAGCTGCGATTGGGCTCAAATTGTAGCAAATTAAAGCTTCTTTAAAAAAAGTCGATAAGTTTTTCTTCCAAAACCGCGCCGATTAGGAGATACAGGGCAAAAACTGAAATAACTCCGAAAAGTTCATGGTTTTTAGTCGGTTATCGAAATAAAACATAGCTATATCCTAAGTTGGAGAATGTTACGTATCCGTGCCAAATTTTATTAAAATCGGTTAAGTAGTTTAGGAGTCCATCGCGGACAAACAACGTGACACGTAATTTATATATATTTTAATAAGATAAGATAAGATTCCGGTCATTTATCACATGATAGGACTGTACTCAGATTCTATTATATCTACAGAGCTGCGATTGGGCTCAAATTGTAGAAAATTAAAGCTTCTATAAAAAAGGTGTATAACTTTTTTTTCCAAAACCGCGCCGATTAGGAAATACAGGGCCAAACTGAAATAACTCCGAAAATTTCATGGTTTTCAGTCGTTAATCGAAATAAAACATGGCCTACATCCTATGTTGGACAGTGTAACGTATCCGTGCCAAATTTAATTAAAATTGGTTAAGTAGTTTAGGAGTCCATCGCGGACAAACAATATGACACGTAATTTACATATATTAAGATAAGATAAGATAAGATTCTGGTCATTTGACACATGATAGGACTGTACTCAGGTTCTATTATATCTACAGAGCTGCGATTGGGCTCAAATTGTAGAAAACTGAAGCTTCTTTAAAAAAGGTCGATAACTTTTTTTTCCAAAACCGCGCCGATTAGGAGATACAGGGCCAAACTGAAATAACTCCGAAAATTTCATGGTTTTCAGTCGGTTATCGAAATAAAACATAGCCTATATCCTAAGTTGGACAATGTTACGTATCCATACCAAATTTCATTAAAATCGGTTAGGTAGTTTAGGAGTCCATCGCGGACAAACAATGTGACACGTAGTTTATATATATTAAGATAAGATAAGATAAGATTTCGGTCATTTGTCACATGATAGGACTGTACTCAGATTCTATTATATCTACAGAGCTGCGATTGGGCTCAAATTGTAGCAAATTAAAGCTTCTTTAAAAAAAGTCGATAACTTTTTCTTCCAGAACCGCGCCGATTAGGAGATACAGGGCAAAAACTGAAATAACTCCGAAAAGTTCATGATTTTCAGTCGTTAATCGAAATAAAACATAGCCTACATCCTATGTTGGACAATGTTACGTATCCGTGCCAAATTTCATTAAAATCGATTAAGTAGTTTAGGAGTCCATCGCGGACAATCAACGTGAAACGTAATTTATATATATTAAGATAAGATAAGATTCCGGTCATTTGACACATGATAGGACTGTACTCAGATTCTATTATATCTACAGAGCTGCGATTGGGCTCAAATTGTAGCAAATTAAAGCTTCTTTAAAAAAGGTCGATAAAGATTTTGTTCCAAAACCGCGCCGATTAGGAGATACAGGGCAAAAACTGAAATAACTCCGAAAATTTCATGGTTTTTAGTCGTTAATCGAAATAAAACATAGCCTATATCCTAAGTTGGACAATGTTACGTATCCGTGCCAAATTTCATTAAAATCGGCTAAGTAGTTTAGGAGTCCATCGCGGACAATCAACGTGAAATGTAATTTATATATATTAAGATAAGATTAGATTCCGGTCATTTGACACATGATAGGACTCTACTCAGATTCTATTATATCTACAGAGCTGCGATTGGGCTCAAATTGTAGCAAATTAAAGCTTCTTTAAAAAAAGTCGATAACTTTTTCTTCCAAAATCGCGCCGATTAGGAGATACAGGGAAAAAACTGAAATAACTCGTAAAATTCATGGTTTTCAGTCGTTAATCGAAATAAAACATAGCCTACATCCTATGTTGGACAATGTTACGTTTCCGTGCCAAATTTCATTAAAATTGGCTAGGTAGTTTAGGAGTCCATCGCGGACAAACAATGTGACACGTAATTTATATATATTAAGATAAGATAAGATAAGATTCCGGTCATTTGCCACATGATAGGACTCTACTCAGATTCTATTATATCTACAGAGCTGCGATTGGGCTCAAATTGTAGCAAATTAAAGCTTCTTTAAAAAAAGTCGATAACTTTTTCTTCCATAACCGCGCCGATTAGGAGATACAGGGCAAAAACTGAAATAACTCGTAAAATTCATGGTTTTCAGTCTTTAATCGAAAAAAAACATAGCCTATATCCTAAGTTGGACAATGTTACGTATCCGTGCCAAATTTTATTAAAATCGGTTAAGTAGTTTAGGAGTCCATCGCGGACAATCAACGTGAAACGTAATTTATATATATTAAGATAAGATAAGATTCCGGTCATTTGACACATGATAGGACTGTACTCAGATTCTATTATATCTACAGAGCTGCGATTGGGCTCAAATTGTAGCAAATTAAAGCTTCTTTAAAAAAGGTCGATAAAGATTTTGTTCCAAAACCGCGCCGATTAGGAGATACAGGGCAAAAACTGAAATAACTCCGAAAATTTCATGGTTTTTAGTCGTTAATCGAAATAAAACATAGCCTATATCCTAAGTTGGACAATGTTACGTATCCGTGCCAAATTTCATTAAAATCGGCTAAGTAGTTTAGGAGTCCATCGCGGACAATCAACGTGAAATGTAATTTATATATATTAAGATAAGATAAGATTCCGGTCATTTGACACATGATAGGACTGTACTCAGATTCTATTATATCTACAGAGCTGCGATTGGGCTCAAATTGTAGCAAATTAAAGCTTCTTTAAAAAAAGTCGATAAGTTTTTCTTACAAAACCGCGCCGATTAGGAGATACAGGGCAAAAACTGAAATAACTCCAAAAAGTTCATGGTTTTCAGTCGTTAATCGAAATAAAACATAGCCTACATCCTATGTTGGACAATGTTACGTATCCGTGCCAAATTTCATTAAAATCGGCTAAGTAGTTTAGGAGTCCATCGCGGACAATCAACGTGAAATGTAATTTATATATATTAAGATAAGATAAGATTCCGGTCATTTGACACATGATAGGACTGTACTCAGATTCTATTATATCTACAGAGCTGCGATTGGGCTCAAATTGTAGCAAATTAAAGCTTCTTTAAAAAAAGTCGATAAGTTTTTCTTCCAAAACCGCGCCGATTAGGAGATACAGGGAAAAAACTGAAATAACTCGTAAAATTCATGGTTTTCAGTCGTTAATCGAAATAAAATATAGCCTACATCCTATGTTGGACAATGTTACGTATCTGTGCCAAAATTCATTAAAATCGATTAAGTAGTTTAGGAATCCATCGCGGACAATCAACGTGAAACGTAATTTATATATATTAAGATAAGATAAGATTCCGGTCATTTGACACATGATAGGACTGTACTCAGATTCTATTATATCTACATTGCTGCGATTGGGCTCAAATGTAGCAAATTAAAGCTTCTTTAAAAAAAGTCGATAACTTTTTCTTCCAAAACCGCGCCGATTAGGAGATACAGGGCAAAAACTGAAATAACTCCGAAAATTTCATGGTTTTCAGTCTTTAATCGAAATAAAACATAGCCTATATCCTAAGTTGGACAATGTTACGTATCCGTGCCAAATAACATTAAAATCGGTTAAGTAGTTTAGGAGTCCATCGCGGACAAACAACGTGACACGTAATTTATATATATTAAGATAAGATAAGATATGACAAGATTCCGGTCATTTGCCACATGATAGGACTCTACTTAGATTCTATTATATCTACAGAGCTGCGATTGGGCTCAAATTGTAGCAAATTAAAGCTTCTTTAAAAAAAGTCGATAACTTTTTCTTCCAAAACCGCGCCGATTAGGAGATACAGGGCAAAAACTGAAATAACTCCAAAAAGTTCATGGTTTTTAGTCGGTTATCGAAATAAAACATAGCCTATATCCTAAGTTGGAGAATGTTACGTATCCGTGCCAAATTTCATTAAAATCGGTTAAGTAGTTTAGGAGTCCATCGCGGACAATCAACGTGAAATGTAATTTATATATATTAAGATAAGATAAGATTCCGGTCATTTGACACATGATAGGACTGTACTCAGATTCTATTATATCTACAGAGCTGCGATTGGGCTCAAATTGTAGCAAATTAAAGCTTCTTTAAAAAAAGGCGATAAGTTTTTCTTCCAAAACCGCGCCGATTAGGAGATACAGGGCAAAAACTGAAATAACTCCGAAAAGTTCATGGTTTTCAGTCGTTAATCGAAATAAAACATAGCCTACATCCTATGTTGGACAATGTTACGTATCCGTGCCAAATTTCATTAAAATCGATTAAGTAGTTTAGGAGTCCATCGCGGACAATCAACGTGAAACGTAATTTATATATATTAAGATAAGATAAGATTCCGGTCATTTGACACATGATAGGACTGTACTCAGATTCTATTATATCTACAGAGCTGCGATTGGGCTCAAATTGTAGCAAATTAAAGCTTCTTTAAAAAAGGTCGATAAAGATTTTGTTCCAAAACCGCGCCGATTAGGAGATACAGGGCAAAAACTGAAATAACTCCAAAAATTTCATGGTTTTTAGTCGTTAATCGAAATAAAACATTGCCTATATCCTATGTTGGACAATGTTACGTATCCGTGCCAAATTTCATTAAAATCGGCTAAGTAGTTTAGGAGTCCATCGCGGACAATCAACGTGAAATGTAATTTATATATATTAAGATAAGATAAGATTCCGGTCATTTGACACATGATAGGACTGTACTCAGATTCTATTATATCTACAGAGCTGCGATTGGGCTCAAATTGTAGCAAATTAAAGCTTCTTTAAAAAAAGTCGATAAGTTTTTCTTCCAAAACCGCGCCGATTAGGAGATACAGGGCAAAAACTGAAATAACTCAGAAAATTTCATGGTTTTTAGTCGTTAATCGAAATAAAACATAGCCTATATCCTAAGTTGGACAATGTTACGTATCCGTGTCAAATTTCATTAAAATCGGCTAAGTAGTTTAGGAGTCCATCGCGGACAATCAACGTGAAATGTAATTTATATATATTAAGATAAGATAAGATTCCGGTCATTTGACACATGATAGGACTGTACTCAGATTCTATTATATCTACAGAGCTGCGATTGGGCTCAAATTGTAGCAAATTAAAGCTTCTTTAAAAAAAGACGATAAGTTTTTCTTCCAAAACCGCGCCGATTAGGAGATACAGGGCAAAAACTGAAATAACTCGTAAAATTCATGGTTTTCAGTCTTTAATCGAAAAAAAACATAGCCTATATCCTAAGTTGGACAATGTTACGTATCCGTGCCAAATTTTATTAAAATCGGTTAAGTAGTTTAGGAGTCCATCGCGGACAATCAACGTGAAACGTAATTTATATATATTAAGATAAGATAAGATTCCGGTCATTTGACACATGATAGGACTGTACTCAGATTCTATTATATCTACAGAGCTGCGATTGGGCTCAAATTGTAGCAAATTAAAGCTTCTTTAAAAAAGGTCGATAAAGATTTTGTTCCAAAACCGCGCCGATTAGGAGATACAGGGCAAAAACTGAAATAACTCCAAAAATTTCATGGTTTTTAGTCGTTAATCGAAATAAAACATAGCCTATATCCTAAGTTGGACAATGTTACGTATCCGTGCCAAATTTCATTAAAATCGGCTAAGTAGTTTAGGAGTCCATCGCGGACAATCAACGTGAAATGTAATTTATATATATTAAGATAAGATAAGATTCCGGTCATTTGACACATGATAGGACTGTACTCAGATTCTATTATATCTACAGAGCTGCGATTGGGCTCAAATTGTAGCAAATTAAAGCTTCTTTAAAAAAGGTCGATAAAGATTTTGTTCCAAAACCGCGCCGATTAGGAGATACAGGGCAAAAACTGAAATAACTCCGAAAATTTCATGGTTTTTAGTCGTTAATCGAAATAAAACATAGCCTATATCCTAAGTTGGACAATGTTACGTATCCGTGCCAAATTTCATTAAAATCGGCTAAGTAGTTTAGGAGTCCATCGCGGACAATCAACGTGAAATGTAATTTATATATATTAAGATAAGATTAGATTCCGGTCATTTGACACATGATAGGACTCTACTCAGATTCTATTATATCTACAGAGCTGCGATTGGGCTCAAATTGTAGCAAATTAAAGCTTCTTTAAAAAAAGTCGATAACTTTTTCTTCCAAAATCGCGCCGATTAGGAGATACAGGGAAAAAACTGAAATAACTCGTAAAATTCATGGTTTTCAGTCGTTAATCGAAATAAAACATAGCCTACATCCTATGTTGGACAATGTTACGTTTCCGTGCCAAATTTCATTAAAATTGGCTAGGTAGTTTAGGAGTCCATCGCGGACAAACAATGTGACACGTAATTTATATATATTAAGATAAGATAAGATAAGATTCCGGTCATTTGCCACATGATAGGACTCTACTCAGATTCTATTATATCTACAGAGCTGCGATTGGGCTCAAATTGTAGCAAATTAAAGCTTCTTTAAAAAAAGTCGATAACTTTTTCTTCCAAAACCGCGCCGATTAGGAGATACAGGGCAAAAACTGAAATAACTCGTAAAATTCATGGTTTTCAGTCTTCAATCGAAAAAAAACATAGCCTATATCCTAAGTTGGACAATGTTACGTATCCGTGCCAAATTTTATTAAAATCGGTTAAGTAGTTTAGGAGTCCATCGCGGACAATCAACGTGAAACGTAATTTATATATATTAAGATAAGATAAGATTCCGGTCATTTGACACATGATAGGACTGTACTCAGATTCTATTATATCTACAGAGCTGCGATTGGGCTCAAATTGTAGCAAATTAAAGCTTCTTTAAAAAAGGTCGATAAAGATTTTGTTCCAAAACCGCGCCGATTAGGAGATACAGGGCAAAAACTGAAATAACTCCGAAAATTTCATGGTTTTTAGTCGTTAATCGAAATAAAACATAGCCTATATCCTAAGTTGGACAATGTTACGTATCCGTGCCAAATTTCATTAAAATCGGCTAAGTAGTTTAGGAGTCCATCGCGGACAATCAACGTGAAATGTAATTTATATATATTAAGATAAGATAAGATTCCGGTCATTTGACACATGATAGGACTGTACTCAGATTCTATTATATCTACAGAGCTGCGATTGGGCTCAAATTGTAGCAAATTAAAGCTTCTTTAAAAAAAGTCGATAAGTTTTTCTTCCAAAACCGCGCCGATTAGGAGATACAGGGCAAAAACTGAAATAACTCCAAAAAGTTCATGGTTTTCAGTCGTTAATCGAAATAAAACATAGCCTACATCCTATTTTGGACAATGTTACGTATCCGTGCCAAATTTCATTAAAATCGGCTAAGTAGTTTAGGAGTCCATCGCGGACAATCAACGTGAAATGTAATTTATATATATTAAGATAAGATAAGATTCCGGTCATTTGACACATGATAGGACTGTACTCAGATTCTATTATATCTACATTGCTGCGATTGGGCTCAAATTGTAGCAAATTAAAGCTTCTTTAAAAAAAGTCGATAACTTTTTCTTCCAAAACCGCGCCGATTAGGAGATACAGGGCAAAAACTGAAATAACTCCGAAAATTTCATGGTTTTCAGTCTTTAATCGAAATAAAACATAGCCTATATCCTAAGTTGGACAATGTTACGTATCCGTGCCAAATAACATTAAAATCGGTTAAGTAGTTTAGGAGTCCATCGCGGACAAACAACGTGACACGTAATTTATATATATTAAGATAAGATAAGATATGATAAGATTCCGGTCATTTGCCACATGATAGGACTCTACTTAGATTCTATTATATCTACAGAGCTGCGATTGGGCTCAAATTGTAGCAAATTAAAGTTTCTTTAAAAAAAGTCGATAACTTTTTGTTCCAAAACCGCGCCGATTAGGAGATACAGGGCAAAAACTGAAATAACTCCAAAAAGTTCATGGTTTTTAGTCGGTTATCGAAATAAAACATAGCCTATATCCTAAGTTGGAGAATGTTACGTATCCGTGCCAAATTTCATTAAAATCGGTTAAGTAGTTTAGGAGTCCATCGCGGACAATCAACGTGAAATGTAATTTATATATATTAAGATAAGATAAGATTCCGGTCATTTGACACATGATAGGACTGTACTCAGATTCTATTATATCTACAGAGCTGCGATTGGGCTCAAATTGTAGCAAATTAAAGCTTCTTTAAAAAAAGTCGATAAGTTTTTCTTCCAAAACCGCGCCGATTAGGAGATACAGGGCAAAAACCGAAATAACTCCGAAAAGTTCATGGTTTTCAGTCGTTAATCGAAATAAAACATAGCCTACATCCTATGTTGGACAATGTTACGTATCCGTGCCAAATTTCATTAAAATCGATTAAGTAGTTTAGGAGTCCATCGCGGACAATCAACGTGAAACGTAATTTATATATATTAAGATAAGATAAGATTCCGGTCATTTGACACATGATAGGACTGTACTCAGATTCTATTATATCTACAGAGCTGCGATTGGGCTCAAATTGTAGCAAATTAAAGCTTCTTTAAAAAAAGTCGATAACTTTTTCTTCCAAAACCGCGCCGATTAGGAGATACAGGGCAAAAACTGAAATAACTCCGAAAATTTCATGGTTTTCAGTCTTTAATCGAAATAAAACATAGCCTATATCCTAAGTTGGACAATGTTACGTATCCGTGCCAAATTTCATTAAAATCGGCTAAGTAGTTTAGGAGTCCATCGCGGACAATCAACGTGAAATGTAATTTATATATATTAAGATAAGATAAGATTCCGGTCATTTGACACATGATAGGACTGTACTCAGATTCTATTATATCTACAGAGCTGCGATTGGGCTCAAATTGTAGCAAATTAAAGCTTCTTTAAAAAAAGTCGATACGTTTTTCTTCCAAAACCGCGCCGATTAGGAGATACAGGGCAAAAACTGAAATAACTCCGAAAATTTCATGGTTTTTAGTCGTTAATCGAAATAAAACATAGCCTATATCCTAAGTTGGACAATGTTACGTATCCGTGCCAAATTTCATTAAAATCGGCTAAGTAGTTTAGGAGTCCATCGCGGACAATCAACGTGAAATGTAATTTATATATATTAAGATAAGATAAGATTCCGGTCATTTGACACATGATAGGACTGTACTCAGATTCTATTATATCTACAGAGCTGCGATTGGGCTCAAATTGTAGCAAATTAAAGCTTCTTTAAAAAAAGACGATAAGTTTTTCTTCCAAAACCGCGCCGATTAGGAGATACAGGGCAAAAACTGAAATAACTCGTAAAATTCATGGTTTTCAGTCTTTAATCGAAAAAAAACATAGCCTATATCCTAAGTTGGACAATGTTACGTATCCGTGCCAAATTTTATTAAAATCGGTTAAGTAGTTTAGGAGTCCATCGCGGACAATCAACGTGAAACGTAATTTATATATATTAAGATAAGATAAGATTCCGGTCATTTGACACATGATAGGACTGTACTCAGATTCTATTATATCTACAGAGCTGCGATTGGGCTCAAATTGTAGCAAATTAAAGCTTCTTTAAAAAAGGTCGATAAAGAATTTGTTCCAAAACCGCGCCGATTAGGAGATACAGGGCAAAAACTGAAATAACTCCGAAAATTTCATGGTTTTTAGTCGTTAATCGAAATAAAACATAGCCTATATCCTATGTTGGACAATGTTACGTATCCGTGCCAAATTTCATTAAAATCGGCTAAGTAGTTTAGGATTCCATCGCGGACAATCAACGTGAAATGTAATTTATATATATTAAGATAAGATAAGATTCCGGTCATTTGACACATGATAGGACTGTACTCAGATTCTATTATATCTACAGAGCTGCGATTGGGCTCAAATTGTAGCAAATTAAAGCTTCTTTAAAAAAGGTCGATAAAGATTTTGTTCCAAAACCGTGCCGATTAGGAGATACAGGGAGAAAACTGAAATAACTCCGAAAATTTCATGGTTTTTAGTCGTTAATCGAAATAAAACATAGCCTATATCCTAAGTTGGACAATGTTACGTATCCGTGCCAAATTTCATTAAAATCGGCTAAGTAGTTTAGGAGTCCATCGCGGACAATCAATGTGAAATGTAATTTATATATATTAAGATAAGATAAGATTCCGGTCATTTGACACATGATAGGACTGTACTCAGATTCTATTATATCTACAGAGCTGCGATTGGGCTCAAATTGTAGAAAATTAAAGCTTCTTTAAAAAAAGTCGATAAGTTTTTCTTCCAAAACCGCGCCGATTAGGAGATACAGGGCAAAAACTGAAATAACTCCGAAAATTTCATGGTTTTTAGTCGTTAAACGAAATAAAACATAGCCTATATCCTAAGTTGGACAATGTTACGTATCCGTGCCAAATTTCATTAAAATCGGCTAAGTAGTTTAGGAGTCCATCGCGGACAATCAACGTGAAATGTAATTTATATATATTAAGATAAGATAAGATTCCGGTCATTTGACACATGATAGGACTGTACTCAGATTCTATTATATCTACAGAGCTGCGATTGGGCTCAAATTGTAGCAAATTAAAGCTTCTTTAAAAAAAGACGATAAGTTTTTCTTCCAAAACCGCGCCGATTAGGAGATACAGGGCAAAAACTGAAATAACTCGTAAAATTCATGGTTTTCAGTCTTTAATCGAAATAAAACATAGCCTATATCCTATGTTGGACAATGTTACGTATCCGTGCCAAATTTCATTAAAATCGGCTAAGTAGTTTAGGAGTCCATCGCGGACAATCAACGTGAAATGTAATTTATATATATTAAGATAAGATAAGATTCCGGTCATTTGACACATGATAGGACTGTACTCAGATTCTATTATATCTACAGAGCTGCGATTGGGCTCAAATTGTAGCAAATTAAAGCTTCTTTAAAAAAAAGACGATAAGTTTTTCTTCCAAAACCGCGCCGATTAGGAGATACAGGGCAAAAACTGAAATAACTCGTAAAATTCATGGTTTTCAGTCTTTAATCGAAAAAAAACATAGCCTATATCCTAAGTTGGACAATGTTACGTATCCGTGCCAAATTTTATTAAAATCGGTTAAGTAGTTTAGGAGTCCATCGCGGACAATCAACGTGAAATGTAATTTATATATATTAAGATAATATAAGATTCCGGTCATTTGACACATGATAGGACTGTACTCAGATTCTATTATATCTACAGAGCTGCGATTGGGCTCAAATTGTAGCAAATTAAAGCTTCTTTAAAAAAGGTCGATAAAGATTTTGTTCCAAAACCGCGCCGATTAGGAGATACAGGGCAAAAACTGAAATAACTCCGAAAATTTCATGGTTTTTAGTCGTTAATCGAAATAAAACATAGCCTATATCCTAAGTTGGACAATGTTACGTATCCGTGCCAAATTTCATTAAAATCGGCTAAGTAGTTTAGGAGTCCATCGCGGACAATCAACGTGAAATGTAATTTATATATATTAAGATAAGATAAGATTCCGGTCATTTGACACATGATAGGACTGTAGTCAGATTCTATTATATCTACAGAGCTGCGATTGGGCTCAAATTGTAGCAAATTAAAGCTTCTTTAAAAAAAGTCGATAAGTTTTTCTTCCAAAACCGCGCCGATTAGGAGATACAGGGCAAAAACTGAAATAACTCCGAAAAGTTCATGGTTTTTAGTCGTTAATCGAAATAAAACATAGCCTACATCCTATGTTGGACAATTTTACGTATCCGTGCCAAATTTCATTAAAATCGATTAAGTAGTTTAGGAGTCCATCGCGGACAATCAACGTGAAACGTAATTTATATATATTAAGATAAGATAAGATTCCGGTCATTTGACACATGATAGGACTGTACTCAGATTCTATTATATCTACAGAGCTGCGATTGGGCTCAAATTGTAGCAAATTAAAGCTTCTTTAAAAAAAGTCGATAAGTTTTTCTTCCAAAACCGCGCCGATTAGGAGATACAGGGAAAAAACTGAAATAATTCGTAAAATTCATGGTTTTCAGTCGTTAATCGAAATAAAACATAGGCTACATCCTATGTAGGACAATGTTACGTATCCGTGCCAAATTTCATTAAAATTGGTTAAGTCGTTTAGGAGTCCATCGCGGACATACAACGTGACACGTAATTTATATATATTAAGATAAGATAAGATAAGATTCCGGTCATTTGACACATGATAGGACTGTGTTCAGATTCTATTATATCTACAGAGCTGCGATTGGGCTCAAATTGTAGAAAATTAAAGCTTCTTTAAAAAGGTCGATAACTTTTTCTTCCAAAACCGCGCCGATTAGGAGATACAGGGCAAAAACTGAAATAACTCCGAAAAGTTAATGGTTTTTAGTCGGTTATCGAAATAAAAAATAGCCTATATCCTAAGTTGGAGAATGTTACGTATCCGTGCCAAATTTCATTAAAATCGGTTAAGTTTAGGAGTCCATCGCGGACAATCAACGTGAAATGTAATTTATATATATTAAGATAAGATAAGATTCCGGTCGTTTGACACATGATAGGACTGTACTCAGATTCTATTATATCTACAGAGTCGCGATTGGGCTCAAATTGTAGCAAATTAAAGCTTCTTTAAAAAAGGTCGATAAAGAATTTGTTCCAAAACCGCGCCGATTAGGAGATACAGGGCAAAAACTGAAATAACTCCGAAAATTTCATGGTTTTTAGTCGTTAATCGAAATAAAACATAGCCTATATCCTATGTTGGACAATGTTACGTATCGGTGCCAAATTTCATTAAAATCGGCTAAGTAGTTTAGGATTCCATCGCGGACAATCAACGTGAAATGTAATTTATATATATTAAGATAAGATAAGATTCCGGTCATTTGACACATGATAGGACTGTACTCAGATTCTATTATATCTACAGAGCTGCGATTGGGCTCAAATTGTAGCAAAGTAAAGCTTCTTTAAAAAAGGTCGATAAAGATTTTGTTCCAAAACCGCGCCGATTAGAAGATACAGGGAGAAAACTGAAATAACTCCAAAAATTTCATGGTTTTTTGTCGTTAATCGAAATAAAACATAGCCTATATCCTAAGTTGGACAATGTTACGTATCCGTGCCAAATTTCATTAAAATCGGCTAAGTAGTTTAGGAGTCCATCGCGGACAATCAACGTGAAATGTAATTTATATATATTAAGATAAGATAAGATTCCGGTCATTTGACACATGATAGGACTGTACTCAGATTCTATTATATCTACAGAGCTGCGATTGGGCTCAAATTGTAGAAAATTAAAGCTTCTTTAAAAAAAGTCGATAAGTTTTTCTTCCAAAACCGCGCCGATTAGGAGATACAGGGCAAAAACTGAAATAACTCCGAAAATTTCATGGTTTTTAGTCGTTAATCGAAATAAAACATAGCCTATATCCTAAGTTGGACAATGTTACGTATCCGTGCCAAATTTCATTAAAATCGGCTAAGTAGTTTAGGAGTCCATCGCGGACAATCAACGTGAAATGTAATTTATATATATTAAGATAAGATAAGATTCCGGTCATTTGACACATGATAGGACTGTACTCAGATTCTATTATATCTACAGAGCTGCGATTGGGCTCAAATTGTAGCAAATTAAAGCTTCTTTAAAAAAAGACGATAAGTTTTTCTTCCAAAACCGCGCCGATTAGGAGATACAGGGCAAAAACTGAAATAACTCGTAAAATTCATGGTTTTCAGTCTTTAATCGAAAAAAAACATAGCCTATATCCTAAGTTGGACAATGTTACGTATCCGTGCCAAATTTTATTAAAATCGGTTAAGTAGTTTAGGAGTCCATCGCGGACAATCAACGTGAAACGTAATTTATATATATTAAGATAAGATAAGATTCCGGTCATTTGACACATGATAGGACTGTACTCAGATTCTATTATATCTACAGAGCTGCGATTGGGCTCAAATTGTAGCAAATTAAAGCTTCTTTAAAAAAGGTCGATAAAGAATTTGTTCCAAAACCGCGCCGATTAGGAGATACAGGGCAAAAACTGAAATAACTCCGAAAATTTCATGGTTTTTAGTCGTTAATCGAAATAAAACATAGCCTATATCCTATGTTGGACAATGTTACGTATCGGTGCCAAATTTCATTAAAATCGGCTAAGTAGTTTAGGATTCCATCGCGGACAATCAACGTGAAATGTAATTTATATATATTAAGATAAGATAAGATTCCGGTCATTTGACACATGATAGGACTGTACTCAGATTCTATTATATCTACAGAGCTGCGATTGGGCTCAAATTGTAGCAAAGTAAAGCTTCTTTAAAAAAGGTCGATAAAGATTTTGTTCCAAAACCGCGCCGATTAGAAGATACAGGGAGAAAACTGAAATAACTCCAAAAATTTCATGGTTTTTTGTCGTTAATCGAAATAAAACATAGCCTATATCCTAAGTTGGACAATGTTACGTATCCGTGCCAAATTTCATTAAAATCGGCTAAGTAGTTTAGGAGTCCATCGCGGACAATCAACGTGAAATGTAATTTATATATATTAAGATAAGATAAGATTCCGGTCATTTGACACATGATAGGACTGTACTCAGATTCTATTATATCTACAGAGCTGCGATTGGGCTCAAATTGTAGAAAATTAAAGCTTCTTTAAAAAAAGTCGATAAGTTTTTCTTCCAAAACCGCGCCGATTAGGAGATACAGGGCAAAAACTGAAATAACTCCGAAAATTTCATGGTTTTTAGTCGTTAATCGAAATAAAACATAGCCTATATCCTAAGTTGGACAATGTTACGTATCCGTGCCAAATTTCATTAAAATCGGCTAAGTAGTTTAGGAGTCCATCGCGGACAATCAACGTGAAATGTAATTTATATATATTAAGATAAGATAAGATTCCGGTCATTTGACACATGATAGGACTGTACTCAGATTCTATTATATCTACAGAGCTGCGATTGGGCTCAAATTGTAGCAAATTAAAGCTTCTTTAAAAAAAGACGATAAGTTTTTCTTCCAAAACCGCGCCGATTAGGAGATACAGGGCAAAAACTGAAATAACTCGTAAAATTCATGGTTTTCAGTCTTTAATCGAAAAAAAACATAGCCTATATCCTAAGTTGGACAATGTTACGTATCCGTGCCAAATTTTATTAAAATCGGTTAAGTAGTTTAGGAGTCCATCGCGGACAATCAACGTGAAACGTAATTTATATATATTAAGATAAGATAAGATTCCGGTCATTTGACACATGATAGGACTGTACTCAGATTCTATTATATCTACAGAGCTGCGATTGGGCTCAAATTGTAGCAAATTAAAGCTTCTTTAAAAAAAGGCGATAACTTTTTCTTCCAAAACCGCGCCGATTAGGAGATACAGGGCAAAAACTAAAATAACTCCGAAAAGTTCATGGTTTTCAGTCGTTAATCGAAAAAAAACATAGCCTATATCCTAAGTTGGACAATGTTACGTATCCGTGCCAAATTTTATTAAAATCGGTTAAGTAGTTTAGGAGTCCATCGCGGACAATCAACGTGAAACGTAATTTATATATATTAAGATAAGATAAGATTCCGGTCATTTGACACATGATAGGACTGTACTCAGATTCTATTATATCTACAGAGCTGCGATTGGGCTCAAATTGTAGCAAATTAAAGCTTCTTTAAAAAAGGTCGATAAAGAATTTGTTCCAAAACCGCGCCGATTAGGAGATACAGGGCAAAAACTGAAATAACTCCGAAAATTTCATGGTTTTTAGTCGTTAATCGAAATAAAACATAGCCTATATCCTATGTTGGACAATGTTACGTATCCGTGCCAAATTTCATTAAAATCGGCTAAGTAGTTTAGGATTCCATCGCGGACAATCAACGTGAAATGTAATTTATATATATTAAGATAAGATAAGATTCCGGTCATTTGACACATGATAGGACTGTACTCAGATTCTATTATATCTACAGAGCTGCGATTGGGCTCAAATTGTAGCAAATTAAAGCTTCTTTAAAAAAGGTCGATAAAGATTTTGTTCCAAAACCGCGCCGATTAGGAGATACAGGGAGAAAACTGAAATAACTCCAAAAATTTCATGGTTTTTAGTCGTTAATCGAAATAAAACATAGCCTATATCCTAAGTTGGACAATGTTACGTATCCGTGCCAAATTTCATTAAAATCGGCTAAGTAGTTTAGGAGTCCATCGCGGACAATCAACGTGAAATGTAATTTATATATATTAAGATAAGATAAGATTCCGGTCATTTGACACATGATAGGACTGTACTCAGATTCTATTATATCTACAGAGCTGCGATTGGGCTCAAATTGTAGAAAATTAAAGCTTCTTTAAAAAAAGTCGATAAGTTTTTCTTCCAAAACCGCGCCGATTAGGAGATACAGGGCAAAAACTGAAATAACTCGTAAAATTCATGGTTTTCAGTCTTTAATCGAAATAAAACATAGCCTATATCCTATGTTGGACAATGTTACGTATCCGTGCCAAATTTCATTAAAATCGGCTAAGTAGTTTAGGAGTCCATCGCGGACAATCAACGTGAAATGTAATTTATATATATTAAGATAAGATAAGATTCCGGTCATTTGACACATGATAGGACTGTACTCAGATTCTATTATATCTACAGAGCTGCGATTGGGCTCAAATTGTAGCAAATTAAAGCTTCTTTAAAAAAAAGACGATAAGTTTTTCTTCCAAAACCGCGCCGATTAGGAGATACAGGGCAAAAACTGAAATAACTCGTAAAATTCATGGTTTTCAGTCTTTAATCGAAAAAAAACATAGCCTATATCCTAAGTTGGACAATGTTACGTATCCGTGCCAAATTTTATTAAAATCGGTTAAGTAGTTTAGGAGTCCATCGCGGACAATCAACGTGAAATGTAATTTATATATATTAAGATAAGATAAGATTCCGGTCATTTGACACATGATAGGACTGTACTCAGATTCTATTATATCTACAGAGCTGCGATTGGGCTCAAATTGTAGCAAATTAAAGCTTCTTTAAAAAAGGTCGATAAAGATTTTGTTCCAAAACCGCGCCGATTAGGAGATACAGGGCAAAAACTGAAATAACTCCGAAAATTTCATGGTTTTTAGTCGTTAATCGAAATAAAACATAGCCTATATCCTAAGTTGGACAATGTTACGTATCCGTGCCAAATTTCATTAAAATCGGCTAAGTAGTTTAGGAGTCCATCGCGGACAATCAACGTGAAATGTAATTTATATATATTAAGATAAGATAAGATTCCGGTCATTTGACACATGATAGGACTGTACTCAGATTCTATTATATCTACAGAGCTGCGATTGGGCTCAAATTGTAGCAAATTAAAGCTTCTTTAAAAAAAGTCGATAAGTTTTTCTTCCAAAACCGCGCCGATTAGGAGATACAGGGCAAAAACTGAAATAACTCCGAAAAGTTCATGGTTTTTAGTCGTTAATCGAAATAAAACATAGCCTACATCCTATGTTGGACAATTTTACGTATCCGTGCCAAATTTCATTAAAATCGATTAAGTAGTTTAGGAGTCCATCGCGGACAATCAACGTGAAACGTAATTTATATATATTAAGATAAGATAAGATTCCGGTCATTTGACACATGATAGGACTGTACTCAGATTCTATTATATCTACAGAGCTGCGATTGGGCTCAAATTGTAGCAAATTAAAGCTTCTTTAAAAAAAGTCGATAAGTTTTTCTTCCAAAACCGCGCCGATTAGGAGATACAGGGAAAAAACTGAAATAATTCGTAAAATTCATGGTTTTCAGTCGTTAATCGAAATAAAACATAGGCTACATCCTATGTTGGACAATGTTACGTATCCGTGCCAAATTTCATTAAAATTGGTTAAGTCGTTTAGGAGTCCATCGCGGACATACAACGTGACACGTAATTTATATA
>JBBAGI010000081.1:0-50000 GCA_037127475.1 Arma custos | reverse complement strand
ATCCCTATCCTAATTAAACCTGGATAGGCAAAATTTAGAGCTCCCACTATAGCATCGTCCGATTAGCCATAGCAGCATAAAGTGGCGTTAAATGAACTAACAAATTAAAAATATAGGAAAACACATTAAACTGTTGACTTGAACGATGTTTGACAACTAATAAATTGCCTATTTTTTTTAGATACAATATATACTCATTTGCTATAGCTACAGTCTTCCTTAATTTATAGTCCATTAGTCAGTCCTAATTACTTGTAAATTAATTAATTGTCCATTATTTCTGTAATTATGTTTAATAAGCAATGTGTAGTTATGTTTGCATGTGTTAATATAATTATAAAATACTCATTGGTAGCTTCAGTTTTAAGCTCCCAATTTACAACAATTAATCAGGGTTTTTCTGTACACTGATTTTTTATTTATTTACAATTTTAGGAAAGTACGAGGAAAGCAGTGAACAGTAACAAATGGGACTACCGTTGGCAAACTGCTCCACGTAAGTGTAAGTGTTATGTAATTCTGTTAATCGGAAAAGTAAATAACAATACTTTTTGGGCAGTACAATACCTTCATTAAAAAATTTTATGGTAACAAAATATATATTATATTCATACTAAAACAAACATTCTGGAATTCGTTTAAAAAGCAAAATACTTTGTCTATTCTTTTTTTGATACTTGTGTATTTTTCGGTAACCTTGAAACTACCTCCTTGTTTTGTGTAATCTCATGTTATCACCTCATTTGAATTATTTCTGTGTGTTGTTAAGTTGTTTTCTTATTGTTTTTTTCGTTTTGTTGATTTTGTTTACTGTTTATTTTTAATTTCTGTATTGTTTATTAAATTTAATTTTGTGTCATATCTTTTTTATTGGTCATTTAAAATAAACAGAATAACAATCTCTAAAAGAAGAAGCTGTGAAATACTTCCAGAAGTTCGGAATAAGTCCAAAACTGAACTTGGGTAAAAAAGGTCATCAAATGGATTTTGACAAGGATAGAAATGAAGGTGTTTTCGAAAAAAGTGTACGAAAAACATTTATATTAGAAGAGGAATGTGACTAGAGGGGTTTAGAATTATTTATTATTATTATGATCTTATTTTATTATTACATTCTATACATTTCATATGATTAAGAAGGTTTTATCAATATCAGAATTATGAGTGTTCAGGTTATAAGCAATGGCGGGTAACAATTCCATAGTACCTCTATATACACAAGTACCCTTTTGTCACTAACAAATGGTGCTTTTTAGTACTATGTCTTCAATTTAAAAATTTATCGCGTCATAATTTTGTTGTTACTGCTATTATCTAAAATATTCCATTTAGATTCATAATAAAATACATATTCTCTAACTCCTTTTTCTAAGCAAAATATTTCGTCTTTTTTTACCATGCTAACAAATGATGCTTTTTCTTAGTACTCTTAAATTGCTGCTTTGAAATAGTAAAAAATGAGCAAAATTTGTAAATGTCCGGAAATCTTTGTTTCTGTATCTATTTATCTGTTAATTAACTATAATTATCATTATATTCACAAAAAAGTATTTTTGTGTTGTCAACCTCGCTTAGCTCTTGATTAATTCTCTTCGAGAGAGTCAATATCTTTTGAATAATGAATTATCATAGAGGACCCATTTTTCATTTGTGAAAGTGAAAACATACGATACCTAATATGTATTCTGTTATTTGCCCTGTCATTTCACCATAAATTGCAGAATATTAATTTTTTTTATTTAAAAAAAAAGTTTAAATTTAATTATTTATGAGTAAACTAGTCACTCTAACCTTAGCATGTTTTTGGCTTTGTAGTTCACATCTTACTTCTTACTAATATTATAAATGCGAAAGATTGTATGTTTGTCTCTCTTTCACGCAAAAACTACTGATCGGATTTGGATGAAACTTTTGCAGTAATATAGGTTATACATCAGAATAAAACATGGGCTACAACAAGGTCGGATTTAGGAGGGGGCACAGGGGCATGTACCCTCCCAGACAGTTTTTTAGGTACTGTGGGGAATCCATTATAGTACATAATTAAAGGCAAATTAGGAACTTAGCATCTTGAAATTTGCAGATAGGTTCTTTGTATAATTTAAGAAAGAAATTTGGATAATTCCATCCCCAAGCGTTTTCCCCTTAATGTAATAGGGGTTCAAAGATTGTTTGGAATTCATCAGTTGTGAAGTTAGACATCTGATATTTTTGGTGTAAGAGTAACTTATAGTTTAAAAAAAAATTAAATTATTTATTTAAAATGATATGCCACGAAACTTTATGTGGCAGACAAAATTCCACGCAAGCGAAGCCACAGGCAAAAACTAGTGTACTATATGATCTTCAGAGTGGATGAATTGACAAGACAAGACTGTATATGAAATGACCGAATAAGAGAAGAGCTGGATGTCAAGCCATTGGGACAAATATTCGAGAAAAGACAGCTTAAGTGGTATGGTCATGTCTGAAATATGGAAGTATATAGAGAACTCAGAAGCCTCTACGAAGCCGACCAACAGATAAAAGGTCTAAGGGATAAAAGGATGAAAGACTTCATACTGAGAGGCATAGGTAGAAAGGAAAAGAAGATGTACTTATAGTACATTATCTGATATATGACAAAAGAAAGTCGAAAGAAACATTTGTGTACAAACTACTTAACTACTAATAAATTTAAGTAAAATTTTGTTACATTTTCTGATTTATGTTACAGTGATTACTCGTAAGGCAAATATAAAAGGTGATACGTCTATAGCAACTTACAGAGGTCATTCAGTCCTTCAAACATTAATAAGATGCCATTTTTCTCCTCAGTTTTCGACTGGTCAGAGATTTATTGCTACTGGGTGCGCATTAGGCAGGGTTGTCGGTAAGTTTCAAATTTCATTTTGTTAATAAAGTAATATTCTAATTTTCTGTAGTCAGAAATTTCTGCTGAGAAATAAAGAATTTGTTGTATATCAAGATACAAAATCTTTTTGGTTTTGGTTTTTTTATCAATACTTTTATGTTTCAGTGTCAATTATCCCATAACATTTTACTCTAACTATTATTTCTTGTTTTCTTTTTCTTTTTTAGTTTATGACATATTAACTGGGAAAATGGCCGTCAAGTTACGAGGTCATGCATCCTGCGTTCGAGATGTCTCATGGCACCCATGGAAACCTGAATTAGTTAGTTGTGGTGTAAGTAACTTTCACTTCTTAGGATCATAATTATTGTTAAGACTTCTGTTGGCCACTAGCTCCCAATAAAAATACCCCCAACACTGCACAAGTCAATCAAAATACTCCTTGCAAATGGCTTGTCGTTGGTTCTTACTTAAGGTGATTGTCATTGATGTAATACAACACCAAAAAATATAATTTAAAAACTATAACTGATTAGCAAAATCATATGTATGATGTCGAGAAGGACTTGAAGCTGCTGGGAGTACAAGATGGGAAGAAAATAGGCATAAATCTGGAAAAATAATTTCCTAAGAAGTTACTTTTAGTGCCTCAAAAAAGCTCATAACCCTATAATCTATCTATTGATGGGGTATGAAATCTATTGATAAAAAAATATTTTATCCATTAATCGCAATATGATTAACTAGGCAAATTGGATTTTATAAATATATTTGAAAATTAAATATATGGCTTAAAAAATACCTTTTCAATATATATTTTTTTGAAGGTGCATTAACAAACAAATACCTATAAAACAGGGCTTTAAACATTTATTAATATATATAATATAAATAATAGTTATTTGAAACATCAAGTACAAAGTAAAGATTCTCAAATACTTATGTTTTAAAAAGCAATGTACAATTTCAGCTGGCTTAAACTATTACTGATTGTAATTAATTAAATATGTGCTTAACTACTATTGAATTAAAATCAAACTTAAAACTACAGTCCAGCACCGGGATTCGAACACCCGGATCCCCCATGTTTCCGTCGTGGTGCTCTAACCAACTGAGCTAACCTGGATCATATCACGGCCAGACAAATCCATTCTCTTCACCGATCCTATATCCCCGTGTTCTCGCAATTTTTCTCTTCAAAATAAAATATTTAAAAATTATAAATGTTGACATGCAAAAGGGGATAAATCCAACTTTAAAAATTTTTCAGGAACCACAAGCATATGCATAATTTAGGTTATTATGAAATAATTATTTATTTTAGAAAAATTAGATTGGTTTTGAATGGTGAACCATGTACCAATGCATAGAGGACGCTAAATTTGTGAAAAACGTTTAAAAAATTAAAAATTATAAAATATGGATTTATCCCTTTTTGTCTCTCCACGCCTCAATTAATAAAAAAATAAAATAAAATAAATTAAAACTACAGTGTTTGCCAAAATGTCCGAAAGTTACAGAACATTGCAACATGCAGTATTGTCCAGTTTTCTTCTGACTTAATTACCACAGATATTTGGATCATGTGGTATTTTAATATATCATATATATCAGCTTTGATTAATACTTAAGGTACAATCCATTTTTTTCTTCTTTAAATTCGCTTTAAGTTATTAACTCTTATTTTTCTTTTTAAATCATAGTGGGACTTCTCGGTTGTATGTTGGAACCATTACGGGATAGATGCTGCTCCTAACGACGACACGAAGACTGAAGATGCTGAGGAAGAACCAGTGGAGTGGAATGCCATTCAGCCTTTGCGTAGATCGCGCAGGATCGCTGATAGAGCTAGAGCATTAGCTCAAAATTAGTTATGAGAACTTGGTAAAAAATTAATTTTTTTGTAAATAAGATAGAACTTATAAGTAATTGTTGTTATTATTATTTTGATTTTTTTTTCCAGATTTGATTGATTTGTAAATATATACCAGCAGGGTATGCAAGAAGTCTAAATGAAGACCTGATAATGTAAATTTTTTTTAAATGTTTAACTCCTGTAATTTTTTCAAACCATAACTGTTTCTATAATATTTTAGTAACTTTTTAGACCCTATTTCACTCTTTTAATAGACCATATGTAAATGTAAACAAAAAAAGGATTAATAATTGTGGTATAAATAAATTGCGTATGTATGTATGTAGAAAGAAGAGATGTAAACGGAGAAAGATGTGTGTATATACATGATAAAAAGTGTTTGGTATGTATATAGATTTAAAACGTTTCGATATTGCTTTTATGTTATTGTCAAATTAACCAAATTTTCAGTGCCTTTTTTCTTAAGTATTTTTATAATACTTATAAGATGAAAGTCAGTTCTCGACCTTAATATTAAGGTATTTAAATGGTGATATGTTTTCATTTTATTAAAGAAATTTTTACCACCCTTAGATAATCTTAGCTACAAATTGTTGCTTTTCTATATTTGATTTTGATTTAAACCTGTTTATATATTTTATTTAAAAAATATATATGTATCTGGTCATTCTGTGAAAGGTGTTGATTTTGTTTAATTGTATTTTTTTTTATAGAATCCTTTAGGTCCTATCTAACACACTATTTTTTGATGCTGATCCAGTTTCAGCAATAGTAGTCGAAAACAAATCCAATGGCAGTTCACTGTTATTATCTTACTGGTAATATCAATCTCTCAAGTGTGTATTTATTCTGCAGGTTCTTGCTTCAAGTTAAGTCACAAGTTTTTAACTTTTTATTTGTTTCCATTTTAATATTTTCCAAAAATACAAGTTATCGTGAGCTTTAGTATGGAAAACAGAAAGTAATTATGGGAAATGTGTATACTTCGTCATTCATTTAATCTAGAAATGAAGGTTTCAACAAACATATATTGTCGATATTTTATTTTAAAGAGAAAAGATATGCCCTCGGCCGGGATTCGAACCTCTGTCTCTCCGTGACAGCACTCCAACCAATTGAGCCACCAGGGTCACCTGCCGGCAAGGGACAACAAATCTTTTCTCTTATCCGATCCTGGTGGCTCAATTGGAGCGCTGTCACGGAGAGACAGAGGTTCCGGGTTTGAATACCGACCGGGGCCATACCTTTTCTCTTTAAAATAAAAATATTTAAAAATCAAACTAGCTGACCAATAATTATAAAAAAAAATATTTTGTCTATACTTTGAAATGTTAGTTGAAGCCTTTTATTTTTTGATGAAATGATTACCAAAATCTACTCATTACTCATAATAACATTCTCTTTTCCCTGCTTAAGCACACGGTAACTTGTATTTTTGGAATATATTAAAAATGAAATGAAAAATTAAAACTTGTAACTCAACTCGAAGCTACAACCTGCGGAAGATACCCTCAGATGGTTGCCTTAAATGTTTTTTTTTAACATTTAGGTTTCTATGAGGAAGAAAAAGAATAGTAGTAGATGAATTCTTAACAGTCTTTTATAAGCTCATTTTCAGAATATATAATATATAAGTTTATAATCTATAAACATTCTTAGGCCAAACTTTCACATATTCTTAATATCCCATTGATTTTTAAGCTTTATAAGTTCCAAAAAATAAGTGATAAGTAAACAAAAAGCAAGGTACACTTGAATAAATAAAATATAATTCTACTGACATCAGGAAAGGTTTCCAACAAAAAGATTATAAATTTAAAAAAATTGCACCTTTTTTAAAACAGATAGTGCCACTGTATTTATTGATTCACATTTGTTAAGTAAAAATTATAGGCTTAGATTATTTACATGAAGAGAAAAATAACAGGTTAAGTTGAGGCTAAAACTTAATTCTGAAATAACCTATTACTTTTAAGGCTATTGCCCTCTCCTCTGTCTGTAAAAATAACTTAGTTAATTTAAAAAAACAAAAAGTCCAAGTTACCCTGTTACGAAATAACTCGTTATTTCGGTTATTTTTACTTTGTAATCAACCAACGAAATTAGAATTTGATAGACCTTGTAGACAAAGGGAAGCATTCCTGACCTACCGCAGGTTTAGTTTTATTTACGTATTCCATGAGTCATTGACTTCTTACAGAATACAAAAACTCTGTTTAAAATAATTAAAGCCAAATGAATATTAATTAATTATTTGAGTTCTTAAATACAAAAATATATAACGGATAAACTTTAGTAGGGAAACGTAAATTGAATATAATTAAATTTATAAAAATAAAATAATGAGGCAAAAATGATTAGTTCTGTTATCAGGAATACTTACTTTACTGCCAAATGAGGACTTTATTTGTTAAATCATATTTATAGGAATTTAAGCTCTACTTTAACTAAAAAGAATCCTTAGGGGTTTGTTAAACTTGAACCTTTAGAAGACAATAGTACTGACCCAATTAAAAACATACAAATAATATTTCAGGATATAAATTAAAAAAATAGTCGACCAACATATTCACCAAGCATCTTGAATTTTACATTGAGTAAATTAAACCATCAATAATTTGTTATGAACCCGATAAAATGGTGAAGATATAACTGAAACTCGTGGCAGCTATTAGGTTTGTATTCATAAAAATTAATTTTCTTTTAAATTTGGTGTTATTTATAATTATTATTGAAAACCCAATCGTCGATGATTTAGAACAACGGATTCTCCATTACAATTTAATTTTAGCGAAGATGTAAATTATTACTGCCAAGTTACAACGAGGGGAGTTGACAGCCACCGTTGTGATCCATGCGTGGAAACGTTTGTCCTCTCCGTACAGATTTCGTGGGCGTGGATACCATTCTGCTTTCCAGATGGAGTTCGAAAAGTTGATATAAATAGTTCAGGCCATCCCGTTCTATTTGACACTAGTCATGCCGACTATATGAGATCTAAAATGAAGGATGAGCTGTGGGAAAAAATTTTCTTTTTTGGGAGGAACTTTTCTTTACTCCCAATTGGTTTCTAGGCGTTACATTCCTTTCCAGTTATGGCAATCTTAATGAGTTCATGTAATCCCTAAACTGCTCCCGGCTGAGCCTAAAACTATTTTTAAAAACACTATCAGGAACTTCCTGAAACAGGTTGAACTCTCCGTATGTTTTCCTTCCAGATAAATAAATATTTTTACTTCTCCTCCTCTTCATTAACGAATATGGTACAACCACTTCTTCATATTATGACTCGGATTCTAAATCCAGGAGGAGTTCTGACGCTGATATCGCGAAACCTGGGCGACAACTGGGTTCAATATGCGGTACTCGATCCATCTCATGGTCTGGGTTGTGCGTGGGCTGGGTCCAATGTGCGCCGGGCCTAAGAGTACCAATTAATAGGAATTTTAATGGGAAATACAGATCAGTTAGTTACCATAAATTCCTCTAGATAGCACTAGTACAGCGCTATGAACTGTTAACGCGCCAGTTTTCTGAAATTGTTTAAATTCTTATCTTAAAGAAGAGCAATCGACTATAAAATTGCCAAGTATGATTGGATCAATGGAAGACTTATTTGTATGATTGTTTAACTGTCCTTTAGCACGTTGATACAATTTCCAAAACAAGGGGAGGACTACTTCTGTTCTTACCTAAGGTGCTGGGTTTCTGAGCTTTAGGTTACAAGTTAGAAATATCTATAACATAAAGCTTGTTTATTCGGATAGTAGCCGTGAATATACTCTGAATGAGACTCTCTTAGGGGTCCTAGCGTCTATAAAGTAGGGATCCTTAATTGGTTATAAAACCTGAAAGTTGAGCTTGATTTTGGCTTAATCGTCTTTCACGGCCAAAATCATGGAACAGGCATGGTCTCTACTATGTACTGAATCCTATAAGTATGCACAGTATGCTGTAGTAATACAATTTTTTTTTCTCAAAGAGCCGGAACTAAAGGATACAATGTAATTTTGGAGAAATAATTATCACCTAAAATAAAGCGTTTGTAAACGTCTACAATATCAAAAATACTACTCTCCATGGATGACAATTCAAGGCGATGTAATATTTTCGATAAGCATTTGATTGAAAATTTATCTTGATTATTGATAATATTATTCTTAAACAGTTTTCAGCATTACATCCATAACATGATAATATTAGTATTTGGATAATTAGGAAACCATGTAAAAAGTATACGTAGTAAGCTCTTCAAAATATTTTAAAAGCTAACCAGTTCTTTTGCCTTTTTAATAATAATTAATTTATAATAGCTACAATTAAAATCAAATGGACCAAGTGTTCAAGATTTTTTTTCAACTGGAATCTTCACATTTTATTACTCACAGATCTATTCTACTTACATGCTTAAGAATATAAATCTCATATACTTCTAATATGATCATTAAATTGCAACAGGGTGATTCTTAACGAATAGTTTATCTGAATTCTTTTTAGACAAAATTAAGAAATCTATTCACGATTATTGGGTTTACATAAAGCGATTAAAATCAGGTAAATTAAGATAGTAGGGGTTGAGGCTAAGAGGTGAACGCCATTTTAAACCGTGAGTAGTAACTGTATAGGCAACAGTTATTAACCTTACCGCCTTGTTAGTGAAGTTATACATAAGCTGTTTTTATTTCAGAAAGGTGTAATTTTCCCTTCCGTAGTTCAGTTTGCCATTGATTATTTAGGCTGTGTGAGTAAATTTGTATCAAAATGGTTTCTCTCCCCCGCCGCATAATTAAAGAAACGCAACGATTACTTCAAGAGCCTGTGCCTGGAATAAGCGCTGTGCCAGATGACAGTAATGCTAGATATTTCCATGTTATAGTTACCGGCCCAGACGATTCGCCCTTCGAAGGAGGACTATTTAAGTTAGAATTGTTTTTGCCAGAAGATTACCCAATGTCAGCTCCGAAGGTAAGATTTGTAACAAAAATTTATCATCCAAATATTGACAGACTTGGTAGAATTTGCTTGGATATATTAAAAGACAAATGGAGCCCTGCCTTACAAATTCGTACTGTATTACTCTCGATCCAAGCTTTGTTAAGTGCACCGAATCCTGATGATCCTTTAGCAAACGATGTAGCGGAATTGTGGAAGGTGGATGAAGCTGAAGCTATTCGCAATGCCAAGGAATGGACTCGTCGCTATGCTATGGACAATTGAAACAAAAGAAATGTGATAAATACAAACAATATATATACATATACACAAATGTTCCTTTATATATATTGTTTCTTCTTAGTTACAAAAGAATACATGCCAATATGATTTTTAAATTCACTTAGTGCTAATGTATATAATTTGCATGAATTTATGTTGGTATACATTAATTTGACATCGTACCACAATTCTCAATTTGTTTTAATCAATGTATCGAGTTGTGTTTAACACAGTTGGGAACATCCAGTAGCTTTATTTCCTCTTAATCGAAAATCTAGATTTCTTTTGATATTTTATTATTAGAAATTATTGATATATTCAGGATACTTATCTCTTTAAATTGTATTACTATTAGTTGTCGTTTTAAACTTTTAAATTTGAAGAGCAATTTTGAATAATTATTGGAGGACCATGTATGTATAAAGCATATTAAAGCTTGGTAGCTAACTTATTCAAAATGTACATCTTTTTTTTTCTTTATTGATGGTTTTATTTATGTTACATCCCAATCAATTTTTAAGAAAATATGTCTTAATATTGTAAAATATTATATAAATATACTTTGTTATTGTATCTATCTGGTATGTTATTATAACCTTTAAGTTTCTTGCTTCCAATTGAATATATATGGACAAATTATATTTGGTTATGTTAAAGAAGTAACTAGTTCTAAATGACAGAAATCTTATTTTAACCATTAGGATATTATCTAGTGGTTCTTTGTTTATCAATTGTAATGCATTTTCTTTTTCACAACATATTTGATTCAACCTTGAAATGATTTAAGGTTATTACAGTTTTGATAAAGCGCTTTCAGATTTAAGCTTGTCTTGTTTATATTAGCGTTTATTTCTTTGTAACTCAGCTAGAAATTAAAGAATTTCATCCATACAAGTGTTCATTCTTATTGAATTTGAATTTTAAAAATTTAATTTAATAAGTATTGATTTATTAAATTAAGTTCTTAAATTAAAAGCTTGCATGAAAAGTATCAGTGATTTGATACTGGTGTATTATTGGATTATACTTGGGAAAATATTAAATTGTACTGAGATAAGTATATTCTTATCTATTTCTTAAATGAATCCATTTTTTTTTTCTGGAATTCTCATAGGGACTTTCCTATTGTAATTACTTTTGTTTACTCATCAATAAATTGTTGATATGCTCAAGAATAACCAATGAAACACTACATTATTAGATCACCAAAATATTATTTTAAACATATTCATTTATAAATAGAGGATGTCAAAGCATAAATTTTGACTTTTTTATATCACTTTCACATAAGAAAAAAATGCAATATAGAAATCCTTTAGTTTTTTTCTTGCATCTATAAAATTTTTCATTGGTGAAATATTTCATCATAAAATAGAAAATAGATTTTTCAGTTCATATTTTAAACATAAATGCTAACAACACATTATAAATAAATATTAACAATTGATTCAATTATTTTTTACTAATTAAAATAAGACCCACATCGAATGCTCATCTTGAATTATGTCCAATTAAATCATCTTTTTGGTTAATAATTTTGCTGTTGAAAGAAATTTTATGATTTGTACAATAAATTAGACAATTTATTGCAATTTTTTGTTGCATTTCCTAATTTTGGGACATCTTAAATTATCAAGATCAAATATGTTTTATTCGTTGAAATATTTTTGGCTAGAAATATGTTAACTTTATTATTTTTTTAGTTAAATTTTTAGGATGTTTCAATGAATCACCTTGTTAAATCTGAGATTGGAATTTTCCTTCCCTCTCCCCATTTAATTTGATGTGTAATTTCCTCATTGTTATGTTTTTAAAACAAAAGTCTAAAAATGTCATCATTTAAAAGAAGTAGTCTGCAATGTCTGCTTTTAAAAGTTAGTAAAGGAATAGGATTGATTAGTTTTAAAAGAAATTAAATTTAAAAAGCAATCTCCTTGTTTTTAAGGTCAATCATAAGTGTTGAGGGTTAAATGCTGTGATTCTTGAAAGTTATTCTGGAAAGATCAGAAATATATTTATTTTTAAAAAAATGTTGATGCTGGTTTATTGTTATTATTAGGTTTAATTTCTTTTATTATAATTAATGATATTTAAAATATAAAATTAAATGGGGTGTTGAAGTTGAAAAGATGACAAGTGCTAATAGGGAAAATTTACTTAAGGAATGAACAATATGGTTGCTCAATAATTAAAGAACATAGTAATTTTTTTTTTTAAACATATGTAATAGTTCAGTAATCGGCCTCAGAACCATTTTTCTTCAACGGCACTAACTTCAATAAAAACAAAATTAAGCCTCATCAGTTGATATTTTTACAATGTGTGCTACAACTTTTTCAATCTCATATTTATATAATCTTATAGTTCAAATATAAAGATATGATGAAAACCATTTTTAGAATAAGAACCATTATGAAACAACTCTTGTTTCTTTTGTGTGTGTGTTTGTATCTTTAAATATTTCAATTTCTCTCAGAGAATGTTTTAGATACCAAAAAAGTCCAAATTTTACCATACTCATAAATCTTACTTTAAGATTTTAATTAAAAAAACGTTTAAATCTATTACTTTAGTTACCTATTTAATTTATATTGATAAAGATTTTACATTCACTTTACTTATTATTTGGGATGTGGGTAGTTTAGTGGTAAGTTGCTATGCTGAAGGCTTTGGGTTCAAATCTGGCTGTGACATGTAAATTATTATGTCTGTTAACAGCCATAGTGAGACCTGATGACCCTCCTATGGTCCATCCAGCGTTTATAAAGGGGGTACTGTTAATTGGTGAAAAAACCAAGCATGATTCAATGATTCAGACGATTCACCCCTTTCTGGATATCATGCAAAAGAGATTGTCTTCACTGTATGGGATTAAATAACCATTGTAAGAACATTTAAAAAAAAAAAAGTAAAACTTGTGTCAGGAATTGATTGAGGAGTTTATTTTAAATAGAGTCTTGTCATTTTATTAGGTTAACAGCCAATGTAAAAAGATGTTCAGTCATTTAAAGAAAATGCCTGATAAGAAAAAGTAGAATAAATAGACGTTATACTAGCTTTCAAGGGCTGAGTGCTAGCCTTGAAATTATGCTGTTGCACATACCAGTAGAAGACATTCCATGACTACCTCAAAACATTGAAGTCTCTTAATTAACTCCATGCACAAGTTCAGGCACAAAGGTTCGTGAAAATCCTATTTATTAATTCTCTACAAGCCTTAATTCTCTGCTGGAACCACAGGAAAGACTAAGGGTGAAGTTTATTAGGCTGCTAGACAAGGCATAATGGAAATAAAACCATCTGACAAAAAAAAAATAAAGTTGTGTTTTGGACTACTGCTTTTTAGATGTGATGTTTGAATTATTTTAATCATTGACAAAGCAAGCATATTGAATTTAATTTGTAAATAAGAATAATATTGGTCCAAAGCAAAGATTTTATTTATTTAACATCACATACTATTATGGCTAATTGAAAGATGCAACAATGAACCTGAATAATCTAAATTTTACCTATCCAGGTATAATTAGATACTTTGGGGCAGGAACTAAGGATACATGATAAGGTGGCCCTAGGATTTTTTTTAAGGGAGTAAAAAATCCTTAGTTACGCCGTACGATGTCAGGTACTTGTTAAAAATCCCTATCCTAATTAAACCTGGATAGGCAAAATTTAGAGCTCCCACTGTAGCATCGTCCGATTAGCCATAGCAGCATAAAGTGACGTTAAATGAACAAACAAACTACATGATAACACTTAAAGAAGAATTGTAGATGGATGGCAGCTGTTGAGCATCCCAAGGGCAGCTCCAGGCGCCTGTTGTGCCGATAGAAGAAGAAGGCATAATTAGTACAGGGATGTTTAATGAGTACCTGACCCTTTACAGCCTCGGGATCACCATTTTACATCCCCACTAAAGGACGGCGTAACCAAGGATATTTTACTGCCTTTAAAATATCCTAAGATCACTTGCCAGGTTGCAAACCCACGCTCTTGGGCATAGGTTTTTTGTAAAGCTAAGATTATACCGTTTTCATAATTTACTGAATACTCTTTTTTTCAGAGTGGCTCTTAAATTTTATTATATGTTTTAGTTAAACAGTTTGTAAGTTTTTGAGAATTTACTGTTATTTAATTTGAAAAACATGTTTCAAACATAAAAACGTTTTTCATCTCAAAACCACCTCTATGACATTAAAAGAGTTATTTTATTAAAAACAACAACTTGCATTCTCAAGTATTTATTTTTTAAAATAAAAGTTTGATTATAAATTAAACAATTGAAGAGGTGAGTAAATAAAGAAATAGAGACTGAATTTAGTGAGGAATTGAGGAGATATTTGTTAAACTTCCTTTTGAGGCGATAGTTTAAGCTAGGTACTGGCATAATGAAACCATGTAATAAGAATAAAGCATATTTAATGGTTAACCATAACATAAGTAGGACATACAAAGATATTTAGGATCAAAAGTGGATAACTCCAAATTTCATAAAATTGACTTTTCTAATTTTTTGCTAATTCAGTTGAACAATGCTTCAGGCTCTCGAAACATTAGATTCTGAATCGAATTAAAACCAAGAGAAATAAGGTGACAAAGTGTAAAAAAGTTAATTTTTGAAATTTCGAGTTAATCTCTTCTGATTCTGAACGCCTCATATGTTCATTTTCCCCTCATCTTTAATGGATAAAGTAAATACGTAAAATAAAATGTTAAATGCCACATCATCATTCTCCACCCTGGAAAAGAAGAAATTATATTATATTTGGTATATGATACTTTAGAAATGGTGCATCAGTTTAAAGAATCAACAAAGTAGCATACATCCTTCTTGGTTGAAATCAATGCATAAAACTTTTTTCTTGCTTACAATACTATCCTTATACTAATAGCAGTGAGGAGGTTTATGTCGACTTTGGTTTAATCATTACAAAACACTATATTTCTGTCCTTTTTTTTTATAAATGAGTTATGGCTGTTTAAAATATATAATCGGCCCTCATTTCGGAACAAGAATTATTTGGTAAAACTAGGGGGTTACCCCTAGGTTTGGAATAATATGAACAGCTTAAAAAAACTAGGGGGGTTGTCCCCTTATTTTTGGATAACAACATATATTTGGCAAAAAATCTATGGGGATGTACAAGTAAATAGGATAAGTGATACATAATGACATGATAATGACAAGTAGAGAAACTACCCACTGGTAGTACTCAAATCAAAGTTCAACTAAGAAGGTCACGTGGCCATCTTCTTTTCAGACGCCTCGGAGGATTATCGGGAATTGAAGAGGAAGCTAGGTTTGAAACTAGAGGATTTGAGTGGTAATGAATTTTGTTATGAAAGGATAGATACCGGGTTCGGGCCAAATCAGCAACAAAATGGACATTAAGGTCGTTATGGATGACTTTATTCTTAACATAATAAGGTGCATTGAGGATTTTACGAACGATTTTGGATTGTAAGGATTAGATACGAGAGGAATTTGATGGCTTAGTGGAGCCCCAAAGCTCTACTCTGTAAGTCCAAATAGGTTGTATAATGTTCATATATATGAGTCTTTTGTAGTTAATTGGAAACTTAGAGCGTTGGTCTAGTAAGTGTTGAAGTAGCCTGAAACGCTGTGCGGTTTCTTGTCTTTTCAGTCTTGTATGAGGATTCCAGGTTAATCGTTTGTCGAGGTGCAAACCTAAGTATCGGATCTGTTCTACAGGCACCAGTGGGATATTATTAAAGGATACTGAAGGGCAGGAAGTCATTGGTTTACGACGTAAGGTAAAAGTGATTTGATGCGATTTTTGAGAATTTATTTTAATCCTCCAGTTTTGACACCATTCTTCAAGATCAGTGATATGGGGTTGGAGGCTTTTGTATGCAATAACTGGATTGCTGTTGACTGATACTACACATGTTACAGAAGATTAAAAAAAAAAGAAAAATTAAATGAATAAACTTCAAAAAAGTAAATAAACAAAATAACTTAACGGTGCTACACTAATGCCTTAAGCTTAAGAGATAACTTTTATTTTTAAATATGAGTTAGTTAATTAATGTTTTAATAACTTTTTATTTATTTTTAGTATTTTGACACAAATACTTTATAATTCCAAAGCATTTTATTCATAACAATATATTTTTTCTTAAAGTAGCAACTATTCTTTATGCCAAGAATGAGCAGCTTTTCGAAGAACATTAGACTGTGAAATTCTTTCAACTGATTATATGAGGCGTTGAGATCCAAAAGGCGGTAAATCCAAATTTAAAAATTTTTCAGGAAGCACAAACATATGCATAATTCAGGTTACCATAACATGATTATTTATTTGAGATAATTTTTTTTAAGAAAATTTAGATTAGCTTTGGCATGTTTAGAATGGTGTACTATGTACCACCTCATAGAGGATGCTAAATTTGGGAAAAACATTAAAAATGATTAAATATGGATTTATCCCTTTTTGCTTCTTCACACTTCATATTAGCATCTTATGTAATAATAATAATACAAAAAATATTTATAATAACTTAGTAAATGTAACTTAGATTAATAATTCACGTTTATATCATTAAAAAATATAAAAATAAAATAATGGATTCGATGTGCATTGTAGATCTATTTTTTATTTTATTAACATGTGAACTTAACTTCATTAAATTAAAATACTCGTATAATATGAATTTATATGTTGAATGCACAGGCTATCAGATTTTTTTTAAGCGCCTCTTCAATTTTTTTTATTTTTTTAGCTAAGAACATTTGATAATAATAAAGTCTTTATTTATTCTGGGACAATTCACTTCAGAATAACAATACAGGTTTCTATATAGGGTATTATGATGTCTTAGAGTATAATGGGATTACATTTAGTTAATTAATACTATTAAATTGACTACTGAAAAAATAGTGATAAAGTGAAAGTTTATTGAAGACAAACTAGTAAATTTAAAATTTTTAATTATAATGCAATTGGGAAAAACCACAATGCAAGTCCTTATGTTTCAAATCGAGTAATACACCCACTTACCAGTCGTTGTTTCGCCTATTCAGGCATTATCAAGACACAAAAACAAAAAAGGGGTTATGTGAATCACGTCTCGAAGAAAAAGGTGCAATACATCCCAACGATCATCAGCCCAAACAGGCTCCAAACATGAGACAACACCCCACCACCAAGACGTTCAACATACAACTCTATATATGTATTTGAAACATAAGGCTTTGCATTGTGGTTTTTCCGAATTGCATTATAATAAATAATAGTGTTTCTTTTTGAGTTTTTGGCTCTATTTTAGTGTTAAAATTTTTAATTAATTGCCCAACTTCCAAAACTGCTTGAACGAATATTATTTGAAAGTAAAAAGTAGAATTTGTTTCATATTTATTTTTTACTCTATAGACAGTAATCACATTATTGTTTTTAACATATTATAAAATAAGACTTTAGTTTACTAAAAAAATAAAATTCCTAAAAGAACAATTTTTTTTTTTAAATGCATGGTGATAACAAATTCAAGAATAAAATAGTCAATTATTACTACCATCAAAACTGTATACGGGTATACAATGAAATTTTTCATTTGTATTCATACCAACAATCTCTTCCACTTCCTTTATTTTTCTTGCTGTTGCATAGAAATGAATGCTATTAAATTTAAAATAGACTCCACATTTGATAGAAATCGGTCGAATATCCATTTTCAATAAAAGTTTCAAATATAAGAACTGAATATAGGTAAAATGATTAGATTATGTTTTATAAGATATACACAAATATAGTGTGTAAATGTATAAGTAATATGTAAAAGTAAAAAAAATATATATATATATATATATATATATACAAAATAGACATGAAACAAGCAAAATACAGAGTGTAAAATGGTCAGGAGATAAAGTCAATAATGTCCACCTTATTTTGTGTAATATATTGACTACACATCCTGGCCATTTTACACTCTTCTAAGATACAAAAAGTCAAAACCATTTCCACATCAATAAAGCAAAATATAATTATTTATAAATATTTTATTTGAAAAGAAAAGATATGACCAGGACCGGGTCTCCCACCTCTCTGTGGTGTTGCTTAGCCATTGGGTAGGTTCGAGTCCCGGTCCTGGTCATATCTTTTCTTTTCAAATAAAATATTAAAAATATTATACCATATAACAGTAAAATAAAATAAAAAAATATAATTATTTATATATTTTTCTGGTGACAGTTGTGAATATACAAATGTTTTTAATGAACATAAAAAATATATGAAATGTCATTTTCTGAATATGACAATATTAAAACAAAAACATTCTACTATTTAACCTAACTAATTGGCTCCTCCTAAAAGGAAGTTCTTGAAAAACAACCAAATTCACCTGTACTTACAATTATTTTTTAACTATCTATTAGTTTATACAATGTTGTATTCTCATCAATTTAATTTATTTTATGTTAAAACCCAGGATTTGAGTGGCTCAGTGTTAGAATATCACTGAGTTACCATGTCAAAAATCCTGGTTCAAATCCCGATTAAATCTCTGCTGGCAAGACTTTTATTTAATCTTTTAGCGGCCGGAGAGGAATCATTTATCGATTATCTGATTATCGATAATATATCGAAATATATCGATTATACCAGGTCTGCAAGTTTAAAATGTCGTTTATTTCTTAAAATATAATTTAATTTAAAAAAAAAAGTATAATATATTTTATTCAAAGTACTGGCCCTCGCTTTCTACACATTTTGTCCATCTCTCGGGCAATTTATGGATACCATTCCAAAAGAATGCTTCATCTTTATTTGAAATCCATTCATCGAGCCATTTTCTTACATCCTCCAAATTGTTAAAGTGTTGCTCAGCCAATGAGTGTCCCATCGATGAGAATAGGTGATAATCAGAAGGCGCCAGGTCAGGTGAATACGGCGGGTGGGGTAGGAGTTCCCAACCAAGCGAAGAAATCGTTTCCTTAGTCAATCTGGCTGAATGTGCAGGAGCGTTATCATGCTGAAGAATGACTTTGGCGTGCCTGTGAGCCCATTCTGGGCGTTTTTCGATCAATGCGTGACTCAAATTGATCATTTGTTGTCGGTAGCGGTCGGTATTGACTGTTTCGCCGGGTTTGAGAAGCTCGTAGTAGACTACTCCCTTCTGATCCCACCACACACACAGCATTGTCTTCTTCCCAAAACGATCCGGTCTTGCACTCGATGTGGATGGTTGTCCTGGCGTTACCCATGATTTTATTCGTTTGGGATTCTGAAAATAAATCCATTTTTCATCGCCAGTTACAACTCGATGCAAAAAACCCTTTCTTTCGTGGCGTAAAAGCAGCATTTCGCACACAATTTTTCGTTTTTCCATCTGTCGTTCGTCCAATTCATGTGGAACCCATTTTCCAACCTTTTGAATTTTTCCCATAGCTCTCAGGCGATCGGAAATGGCTTGTCTAGTGACATTCAACTGTTCTGCCATCATTTGTTGGGTTTGGGTATTGTCTTCGTCTAATAAAGTTGCAATTCGACGTCCTCAAACTTTTTTGGTCGATTTTCTCGTTTTTTATCAGTAACATCAAAATCACCAAGTTTGAAACTTTGAAACCAACGTTCACATGTCTTGATGGTTGGAGCAAGATCGCCATAAGTCTCAACAAGAATTCGATGACATTCAGATGCCTTTTTCTTTTGATTGAATAAGAAAATCATGACATGCCGCAAATGCTCTTTATTTGGCTTAAAATTAGACATTTTTAACACCAAAGAAAGGTATGATACGTCCACGTAAACGACTTAAAAACAACTGACTTTTGTAAACAAATGACTAACAAACAAAATAGCGTTTAGAGATAAGCAAATCCTTCAATAGGCTAAGAGCGCATTCTATTGGAATTAAAACGACATTTTAAACTTGCAGACCTGGTATATTATCCATTAGCGATAATCGATAATCGACTATATATGATAGATTATCGGTGATCGATTATATTATCCATTATCGATTTTTTCTCTCGAAAATAAATAAATCGATAAATAACGATTCGATTTTTTAATTTAAAATAACGAAATCCTTATTTAATTTTTTCACATTTTTTTTTTTTTCACATTTGATAGTTGGAAATGGAAAGGACGATATGTTTAAATACGCCAATGATTCACTATAGTATATAGTGAGATCAGTATTTATTATTCTTACAAAAACAATGTAAAATGAATGTCATTGGTTCGACTATAGCTACTAATTTTTATTGAACCTTGAAACTGCTTTTTTTAATTCTCCTCAACAGTACCGATTTTCACATTCGATAGTTGGAAATGGCAGGGACGATATGTTTAAATACGCCAATGATACCTTCGATTTATAAAAAATATATCGACAATAACAATTTGAGAACGAAATCCTTATTTTATTTTTTCACATTCGATTTTTTAATTAAAAATAACGATAAATAAATTGATAAATAACGATTCGAATATATTATAGATTATCGATTATATTATCGATTATCGATATATTATCCATTATCGATATATATTATCAATTATCGAAATATATTATAGAATATCGACAATATATCGATTGTCAATAATATATCGATTATCGATGATACATCGACTATCCATTATAGATTATCGATAAAATATATTTATATTATCGATTATCGATAATATATCGATTGTCAATAATATATAGATTATCGATAATATATCGACTATCCATTATAGATTATCGATAAAATATATTTATGTTATCGATTATCGATAATATATCGATTTCGATAATATATCGATTGTCTATAATATATCGATTATATATAATATATCGATAATATTATCCATTGTCGATTATCGATAATCGATTATAGGTAGTCGTTTATATTACCCATTATTGATTTTTTTCCTCGAAAATAAATAAATCGATAAATAATGATTCGATTTTTTAATTTAAATAATAATTTTTTAATTTAAAATAACGAAATCCTTATTTTATTTTTTCACATTCGATTTTTCACATTTTTTTTTTCTCATTCGATAGTTGGAAATGGAAGGGTCGATATGTTTAAATACGCCTTATCGAATATACGATAATATGTCGATTATCTAATTATCGATAACGTATCGACTACCTGATTATCGATAATAAATAGATTATCGATTATCCATAATAGATTATCGATAAAATATATTTATATTATCGATTATAGATAATATATAGATTATAGATGATATATCGATTATAGATGATATGTCGATTATAGATGATATATCGAATATAGATGATATATCGATTATAGATGATATATCGATTATAGATGATATATCGATTATAGATGATATATCGATTTTCGATAATATATCGATTTCGATAATACATAGATTTTAGATAATAAATCGATTTTCGATAATATATCGATATTCGATTATATTTATTGATTTTCGTTAATATATAGATAATCGATAATATAGATTATCGATAATATATCGATTTTTAATTGTTTATTATCGATAATATATTATTGATTGTCGATTTTTTTCGAAAATAAATAAATCGATAAATAACGATTCGATTTTTTAATTTAAAATAACGAAATCCTTATTTTATTTTTTCACATTTTTTTTATTCACATTCGATAGTTAGAAATGGCAGAGAAAATATGTTTATCGATTATTTATTATCGATGGTCGATAATATATCGATTTCCATAATATATCGATTTCGATAATATATCGATTTCGATAATACATCGATTGTCTATAATATATCGATTATAGATAATATATCGATAATATTATTCATAGTCGATTATCGATAATCGATTATCGGTAATCGTTTATATTACCCATTATTGATTTTTTTCCTCGAAAATAAAAAATCGATAAATAATGATTCGATTTTTTAATTTAAAATAATAATTTTTTAATTTAAAATAATAATTTTTTAATTTAAAATAACGAAATCCTTATTTTATTTTTTCACATTCGATTTTTCACATTTTTTTTTTCTCATTCGATAGTTGGAAAGGGAAGGGTCGATATGTTTAAATACGCCTTATCGAATATACGATAATATGTCGATTATCTAATTATCGATAACGTATCGACTACCTGATTATCGATAATAAATAGATTATCGATTATCCATAATATATTATCGATAAAATATATTTATATTATCGATTATCGATAATATATCGATTATTGATAATGTATAGATTATCGATAATATATCGATTATTGATAATGTATCGATTATCGATAATATATCGATTATCGATAATATATCGATTATCGATAATATATCGATTATCTATAATATATCGATTGTAGATAATATATCGATTATAGGTATCATATCGATAATATATCGATTATAGATTATATATCGATTATCTATAATATATAGATTATCTTTAATAATATAGCTTTTACTTTCTCTCTCATTTTCGCTTTTACTTTCTCTCTCATTTTCGCTTTTACTTTCTCTCTCATTTTGCTTTTACTTTCTCTCTCATTTTCGCTTCTACTTTCACTCCTATTTTCGCTTTCGTTACCTCTCTCATTTTAATTTTTGGTACTTTCACTCTCATTATCATTTTCTCTTTCATTTTCGATTTCACTCTCATTTTTGCTTCCATTTCCTCTCTCATTTTCGCTCTTACTTTCACTCCTATTTTCGCTTTCGTCACCTCTCTCATTTTAATTTTCGGTACTTTCACTCTCATTATCGAGAGGTAGTGAAAGCAAAAATGAGAGTGAAAGACCAAAAATTTAAATGAAAGAGAAAGTGATAATGAGAGTGAAAGTACCGAAAATTTAAATGAAAGAGAAAGTGATGATGAGAGCGAAAGTACCGAAAATTAAAATGAGAGAGGTAACGAAAGCGATAATACATTATCTATAATCGATGCATTATCGATATGTTATCGATAATCGATATATTATAGATAATCGATACATTATTTATAATCGACATATTTTCGATATTATCGATAATAGATAATATATCGATTATCGATAATATATCGATTTTCGCTTTCACTTCCTCTGTAATTTTAATTTTCGGTACTTTCGCTCTCATTATCACTTTCTGTTTCATTTTCGATTTCACTCTCATGTTTGCTTCTACTTCCTCTCTCATTTTCATGAAAATATTGAAATATTGAAGGTTTGAAGGTTAAAATGTTTGAAGGTTTGAGGTTTGAAATATTGAAGGTTTGAAAGTTTGAAGGTTTGACGGTTTGGAATATTGAAAGGTTTGAAAGATTGAAGGTTTGAAAGTTTGAAGGTTTGACGGTTTGGAATATTGAAAGGTTTGAAATATTGAAGGTTTGAAGGTTTGAAGGTTCCAAATATTGAAGGTTTGAATGTTTGAAGGTTTGACGGTTTGAAGGTTTGAAAGTTTGAAGGTTTGAAATATTGAAGGTTTGAATGTTTGAATATTTGAAAGTTTGAAAGTTTGAAGGTTTCAAATATTGAAGGTTTGAGGTTTGAAATATTGAAGGTTTGAAAGTTTGAAGGTTTCAAATATTGAAGGTTTGAATGTTTGAAGGTTCGCTTTTACTTTCTCTCTCATTTTCGCTTTTACTTTCTCTCTCATTTTCGCTTTTACTTTCTCTCTCATTTTCGCTTCTACTTTCACTCCTATTTAAGCTTTCGTTACCTCTCTCATTTTAATTTTCGGTACTTTCACTCTCATTTTCACTTCCACATCCTCTCTCATTTTCGCTTTCTTTTTCTCTCTCATTTTCGCTCTCACTTTCACTCCTATTTTCCCTTTCGTTAACTCTCTCATTTTAATTTTCGGTACTTTCACTCTCATTATCATTTTCGGTTTCATTTTTGATTTCACTCTCATTTTCGCATCCACTTTCTCTCTCATTTTCGATTTCACTCTCATTTTCGCTTTAACTTTCTCTCTCATTTTCGCTTCTACTTTCACTCCTATTTTCGCTTTCGTTACCTCTTTAAATTTTTGGTCTTTCACTCTCATTATCACTTTCTCTCTCATTTTAATTTTCGGTACTTTCACTCTCATTTTCGCTTGGAGATTAAGCGAAATTAAAGCGAAAATCATTAATAGAAAATTCAGAGAGATTCGATATGGATTGATAAGTATGCACGTAATTGATGTATTTTATCGTTTACCGATAATATATCGATTATCGATAATATATTGATTATAGATAATATATCGATTATTTATCATCCATTATCGATTATCTATAATATATCGATTATAGATAATATATCGTTAATATATCGATTATCGATAATATATCGATTGTAGATAATATATGGATTATCGATAATATATCGATTGTAGATAATATATCGATTATCGATAATGTATCGATTGTAGATAATATATCGATTATCGAACATATATCGATTATCTATAATATATCGATTATAGATAATATATCGATTATCTATAATATATCGATTATAGATAATTTATCGATTATCGTTAATATATCGACTATCGATAATATATCAATTATCGATAATATATCGATTGTAGATAATATATCGATTGTAGATAATATATCGATTATCGATAATATATCGATTGTAGATAATATATCGATTATAGATTATATATCGATTATCTATAATATATCGATTATCTTTAATAATATAGCTTTTACTTTCTCTCTCATTTTCGCTTTTACTTTCTCTATCATTTTCGCTTTTACTTTCTCTCTCATTTTCGCTTCTACTTTCTCTCTCATTTTCGCTTCTACTTTCACTCCTATTTTCGCTCTCGTTACCTCTCTCATTATCATTTTCGGTTTCATTTTCGATTTCTCTCTCATTTTCGCTTCCACTTTCTCTCTCATTTTCGATTTCACTCTCATTTTCGCTTTTACTTTCTCTCTCATTTTCGCTTTTCGTTACCTCTCTCATTTTAATTTTTGGTACTTTCACTCTCATTATCGAGAGGTAGTGAAAGCAAAAATGAGAGTGAAAGACCAAAAATTAAAATGAAAGAGAAAGTGATAATGAGAGTGAAAGTACGTTTTTTAAGTAACGAAAGCGAAAATAGGAGTGAAAGTAAGAGCGAAAATGAGAGAGGAAATGGAAGCAAAAATGAGAGTGAAATCGAAAATGAAAGAGAAAGTGATAATGAGAGTGAAAGTACCAAAAATTAAAATGAGAGAGGTAACGAAAGCGAAAATAGGAGTGAAAGTAGAAGCGAAAATGAGACAGAAAGTAAAAGCGAAAATGAGAGAGAAAGTAAAAGCGAAAATGAGAGAGAAAGTAAAAGCGAAAATGAGAGAGAAAGTAAAAGCGAAAATGAGAGAGAAAGTAAAAGCGAAAATGAGAGAGAAAGTAAAAGCGGAAATGAGAGAGAAAGTAAAAAGCGAAAATGAGAGAGAAAGTAAAAAGCGAAAATGAGAGTGAAATTGAAAATGAGAGAGAAAGTGGAAGCGAAAATGAGAGTGAAATCGAAAATGAAACCGAAAATGATAATGAGAGAGGTAACGAGAGCGAAAATAGGAGTGAAAGTAGAAGCGAAAATGAGAGAGAAAGTAGAAGCGAAAATGAGAGAGAAAGTAAAAGCGAAAATGAGAGAGACAGTAAAAGCTATATTATTAAAGATAATCGATATATTATAGATAATCGATATATAATCTATAATCGATATATTATCGATATGATATCTATAATCGATATATTATCTACAATCGATATATTATAGATAATCGATATATTATCGATAATCGATATATTATCAATAATCGATATATTATCTATAATCGATATATTATCTATCGTCGATATATTACCTATAATCGATATATTATCGATAATCGATATATTATCAATAATCGACATGTTATCGATAATCGATATATTATGGATAATCGATATATCACATATAATCGATATATTATCGATAATCGATATATTATCGATGATTGATATATTATCGATATATTATCAAAAATCGATATATTATAGATAATCGATATATGATGGATAATCGATATATTATCTACAATCGATATATTATCAATAATCGATATATTATCAATAATCGATATATTATCAATAATCGATATATTATCGATAATCGATACATTATCAATAATCGATATATTATCGATAATCGATACATTATCGATGATTGATATATTATCGATATGTTATCAATAATCGATATATTATATATAATCGATATATGATCGATAATCGATACATTATAGATAATCGATATATTATCTACAATCGATATATTATCGATAATCGATATATTTTCTACAATCGATATATTATCGATAATCGATATATTATCTACAATCAATATATTATCGATAATCGATATATTATCTACAATCGATATATTATCGATAATCGATATATTATCTACAATCGATATATTATCTATAATCGATATATTATAGATAATCGATATATGATCGATAATCGATATATTATCTACAATCGATAAATTATCGATAATCGATATATTATCTACAATCGATATATTATCGATAATCAATATATTAACGATATATTATCTATAATCGATATATTAACGATATATTATCTATAATCGATATATTATAGATAATCGATAATGGATGATAAATAATCGATATATTTTCTATAATCAATATATTACCGATAATTGATATATTATCGGTAATCGATAAATTACATCAATTACGTGCATACTTATCAATCCATATCGAATCTCTCTGAATTTTCTATTAATGATTTTCGCTTTAATTTCGCTTAATCTCCAAGCGAAAATGAGAGTGAAAGTACCGAAAATTAAAATGAGAGAGAAAGTGATAATGAGAGTGAAAGACCAAAAATTTAAAGAGGTAACGAAAGCGAAAATAGGAGTGAAAGTAGAAGCGAAAATGAGAGAGAAAGTAAAAGCGAAAATGAGAGTGAAATCGAAAATGAGAGAGAAAGTGGAAGCGAACATGAGAGTGAAAGTACCGAAAATTAAAATGAGAGAGAAAGTGATAATGAGAGTGAAAGACCAAAAATTTAAAGAGGTAACGAAAGCGAAAATAGGAGTGAAAGTGAGAGCGAAAATGAGAGAGAAAGTGAAATATATATTATCTATTATCGATAATATCGAAAATATATCGATTATAAATAATGTATCGATTATCTATAATATATCGATTATCGATAATATGTCGATTATTGATAATATATCGATTATCGATAATATATCGATTATAAGTGATATATCGATTATAGATAATATATCGATTATCGATAATATATCGATTATCTATAATATATCGATTGTAGATAATATATCGATTATAGATATCATATCGATAATATATCGATTATCTATAATATATCGATTGTAGATAATATATCGATTATAGATATCATATCGATAATATATCGATTATAGATTATATATCGATTATCTATAATATATCGATTATCTTTAATAATATAGCTTTTACTTTCTCTCTCATTTTCGCTTTTCACTGTCTCTCTCATTTTCGCTTCTACTTTCTCTCTCATTTTCGCTTCTACTTTCACTCCTATTTTCGCTTTCGTTACCTCTCTCATTATCATTTTCAGTTTCATTTTCGATTTCTCTCTCATTTTCGCTTCCACTTTCTCTCTCATTTTCGATTTCACTCTCATTTTCGCTTTTACTTTCTCTCTCATTTTCGCTTTTCGTTACCTCTCTCATTTTAATTTTTGGTACTTTCACTCTCATTATCACTTTCTGTTTTTTTTTCGATTTCACTCTCATTTTTGCTTCCATTTCCTCTCTCATTTTCGCTTCCACTTTCTCTCTCATTTTCGATTTCACTCTCATTTTCGCTTCTACTTTCACTCCTATTTTCGCTTTCGTTACCTCTCTCATTATCATTTTCGGTTTCATTTTCGATTTCTCTCTCATTTTCGCTTCCACTTTCTCTCTCATTTTCGATTTCACTCTCATTTTCGCTTCTACTTTCACTCCTATTTTCGCTTTCGTTACCTCTCTCATTATCATTTTCGGTTTCATTTTCGATTTCACTCTCGTTTTCGCTTCCACTTTCTCTCTCATTTTGGATTTCGCTCTCATTTTCGCTTTTACTTTCTCTCTCATTTTCGCTTTTACTTTCTCTCTCATTTTCGCTTTTACTTTCTCTCTCATTTTCGCTTTTACTTTCTCTCTCATTTTCGCTTTTACTTTCTCTCTCATTTTCGCTTTTACTTTCTCTCTCATTTTCGCTTTTACTTTCTCTCTCATTTTCGCTTTTACTTTCTCTCTCATTTTCGCTTTTACTTTCTCTCTCATTTTTGCTTTTACTTTCTCTCTCATTTTCGCTTCTACTTTCACTCCTATAATCGATATATTATAGATAATTGATATATTATCTATAATCGACATGTTTTCGTTTATCGATATATTATCGATTATCGATATATAACCAAAAATCGATATATTATCTATAATCGATATGTTATCTATAATCGATATATTATCTATAATCGATATATTATCTACAATCGATAGGTTTGAAATATTGAAGGTTTAAAGGTTTCAAATATTAAAGGTTTAAATGTTTGAGGTTTGAAATATTGAAGGTTTGAAAGTTTGACGGTTTCGAATATTGAAAGGTTTGAAAGATTGAAGGTTTGACGGTTTGAAGGTTTGAAAGTTTGAAGGTTTGACGGTTTGGAATATTGAAAGGTTTGAAAGATTGAAGGTTTAAAAGTTTGAAGGTTTCAAATATTAAAGCTTTGAAGGTTTGACGGTTTGAAGTTTGAAATATTGAAGGTTTGAAGTTTTGAAAGTTTGAAGGTTTCAAATATTGAAGGTTTGAAAGCTTGAAGGTTTGAAGGTTTCAAATATTGAAGGTTTCAAATATTGAAGGTTTAAATGTTTGAAGGTTTGAGGTTTGAAATATTGAAGGTTTGAAGGTTCCAAATATTGAAGGTGTGAATGTTTGAAGGTTTGAATGTTTGAAGGTTTGAATGTTTGAAGGTTTGAATGTTTGAAGGTTTGCCGGTTTGAAGGTTTGAAATATTGAAGGTTTGAAGGTTTGAAAGTTTGTAGGTTTGAAATATTGAAGGTTTGAATGTTTGAAGGTTTGAAAGTTTGAAGGTTTGAAGTTTTGAAAGTTTGAAGGTTTGACTGTTTGAGGTATGAAATATTGAAGGTTTGAAATATTAAAGTTTTGAAGGTTTGACGGTTTGAAGTTTTAAATATTGAAGGTTTGAAGTTTTGAAAGTTTGAAGGTTTGAAAGTTTGAAGGTTTCAAATATTGAAGGTTTGAAAGCTTGAAGGTTTGAAGGTTTCTAATATTGAAGGTTTCAAATATTGAAGGTTTAAATGTTTGAAGGTTTGAGGTTTGAAATATTGAAGGTTTGAAGGTTTGAAGGTTCCAAATATTGAAGGTTTGAATGTTTGAAGGTTTGACGGTTTGAAGGTTTGAAATATTGAAGGTTTGAAGGTTTGAAAGTTTGTAGGTTTGAAATATTGAAGGTTTGAATGTTTAAATGTTTGAAAGTTTGAAGGTTTCAAATATTGAAGGTTTGAATGTTTGAAAGTTTGAAGGTTTCAAATATTAAAGTTTTGAAGGTTTGACGGTTTGAAGTTTGAAATATTGAAGGTTTGAAGTTTTGAAAGTTTGAAGGTTTGAAAGTTTGAAGGTTTCAAATATTGAAGGTTTGAAAGCTTGAAGGTTTGAAGGTTTCAAATATTGAAGGTTTAAATGTTTGAAGGTTTGAGGTTTGAAATATTGAAGGTTTGAAGGTTCCAAATATTGAAGGTTTGAATGTTTGAAGGTTTGAATGTTTGAAAGTTTGAAGGTTTCAAATATTAAAGTTTTGAAGGTTTGACGGTTTGAAGTTTGAAATATTGAAGGTTTGAAGTTTTGAAAGTTTGAAGGTTTGAAAGTTTGAAGGTTTCAAATATTGAAGGTTTGAAAGCTTGAAGGTTTGAAGGTTTCAAATATTGAAGGTTTAAATGTTTGAAGGTTTGAGGTTTGAAATATTGAAGGTTTGAAGGTTTGAAGGTTCCAAATATTGAAGGTTTGAATGTTTGAAGGTTTGAATGTTTGAAGGTTTGACGGTTTGAAGGTTTGAAATTTTGAAGGTTTGAAGGTTTGAAAGTTTGTAGGTTTGAAATATTGAAGGTTCGAATGTTTGAAGGTTTGAAAGTTTGAAGGTTTCTAATATTGAAGGTTTGAATGTTTGAAAGTTTGAAAGTTAGAAGGTTTCAAATATTGAAGGTTTCAATGTTTGAAGGTTTGAGGTTTGAAATATTGAAGGTTTGAAGGTTTGACGGTTTCAAATATTAAAGTTTTGAAGGTTTGACGGTTTGAAGTTTGAAATATTGAAGGTTTGAAGTTTTGAAAGTTTGAAGGTTTGAAAGTTTGAAGGTTTCAAATATTGAAGGTTTGAAAGCTTGAAGGTTTGAAGGTTTCAAATATTGAAGGTTTCAAATATTGAAGGTTTAAATGTTTGAAGGTTTGAGGTTTGAAATATTGAAGGTTTGAAGGTTCCAAATATTGAAGGTTTGAATGTTTGAAGGTTTGAATGTTTGAAGGTTTGAATGTTTGAAAGTTTGAAGGTTTCAAATATTAAAGTTTTGAAGGTTTGACGGTTTGAAGTTTGAAATATTGAAGGTTTGAAGTTTTGAAAGTTTGAAGGTTTGAAAGTTTGAAGGTTTGAGGTTTGAAATATTAAAGGTTTGACGGTTTGGAATATTGAAAGGTTTGAAAGTTTGAAGGTTTCAAATATTGAAGGTATGAAGGTTTCAAATATTGAAGGTTTGAAGGTTTCAAATATTGAAGGTTTGAAGGTTTGACGGTTTGAAGTTTTGAAAATTTGAAGGTTTGACGGTTTGGAATATTGAAAGGTTTGAAATATTGAAGGTTTGAAGGTTTGAAGGTTCCAAATATTGAAGGTTTGAATGTTTGAAGGTTTGACGGTTTGAAGGTTTGAAATATTGAAGGTTTGAAGGTTTGAAAGTTTGAAGGTTTGAAATATTGAAGGTTTGAATGTTTGAAGGTTTGAATGTATGAAGGTTTGAAAGTTTGAAGGTTTCAAATATTGAAGGTTTGAATGTTTGAAGGTTTGAGGTTTGAAATATTGAAGGTTTGAAAGTTTGAAGGTTTCAAATATTGAAGGTTTGAATGTTTGAAGGTTCGCTTTTACTTTCTCTCTCATTTTCGCTTTTACTTTCTCTCTCATTTTCGCTTCTACTTTCACTCCTATTTACGTTTCGTTACCTCTCTCATTTTAATTTTTGGTACTTTCACTCTCATTATCACTTTCTCTTTCATTTTCGATTTCACTTCCATTTCCTCTCTCATTTTCGCTCTTACTTTCACTCCTATTTTCGCTTTCGTTACCTCTCTCATTTTTATTTTCGGTACTTTCACTCTCATTTTCACTTCCACATCCTCTCTCATTTTCGCTTTTACTTTCTCTCTCATTTTCGCTTCTACTTTCACTCCTATTTTCGCTTTCGTTACCTCTTTAAATTTTTGGTCTTTCACTCTCATTATCACTTTCTCTCTCATTTTAATTTTCAGTACTTTCACTCTCATTTTCGCTTGGAGATTAAGCGAAATTAAAGCGAAAATCATTAATAGAAAATTCAGAGAGATTCGATATGGATTGATAAGTATGCACGTAATTGATGTAATTTATCGATTATAGATAATGTATCGATTATCTATAATATATTGATTATAGAGAATATATCGATTATTTATCATCCATTATCGATTACCTATAATATATCGATTATAGATAATATATTTTTCGCTTCTACTTTCACTCCTATTTTCGCTTTCGTTACCTCTCTCATTATCATTTTCGGTTTCATTTTCGATTTCACTCTCATTTTCGCTTCCACTTTCTCTCTCATTTTCGATTTCACTCTCATTTTAGCTTTTACTTTCTCTCTCATTTTCGCTTTATTTTATCTCTCATTTTCGCTTTTACTTTCTCTCTCATTTTCGCTTTTACTTTCTCTCTCATTTTTGCTTTTACTTTCTCCCTCATTTTCGCTTCTACTTTCACTCTCATTTTCGCTTTTACTTTCTCTCACATTTTTGCTTTTACTTTCTCTCTCATTTTCGCTTCTACTTTCACTCCTATTTTCGCTTTCGTTACCTCTCTCCAAGCGAAAATGAGAGTGAAAGTACCGAAAATTAAAATGAGAGAGGTAACGAAAGCGAAAATAGGAGTGAAAGTAAGAGCGAAAATGAGAGAAGAAATGGAAGCGAAAATGAGAGTGAAATCGAAAATGAAAGAGAAAGTGATAATGAGAGTGAAAGTACCAAAAATTAAAATGAGAGAGGTAACGAAAGCGAAAATAGGAGTGAAAGTAGAAGCGAAAATGAGAGAGAAAGTAAAAGCGTAAATGAGAGAGAAAGTAAAAGCGAAAATGAGAGAGAAAGTAAAAGCGAACCTTCAAACCTTCAATATTTGAAACCTTCAACTTTCAAAACTTCAAACCTTCAATATTTGAAAACCACAAACCGTCAAACCTTCAAACCTTCAATATTTGAAACCTTCAAACTTTCAAAACTTCAAACCTTCAATATTTCAAACCTCAAACCGTCAAACCTTCAAACCTTCAATATTTGCTAACTTCAAACCGTCAAACCTTCAAACCTTCAATATTTCAAACCTCAAACCTTCAAACATTGAAACCTTCAAACTTTCAAACTTTCAAACATTCAAACCTTCAATATTAGAAACCTTCAAACCTTCAAACCGTCAAACATTCAAACCTTCAAACATTCAAACCTTCAATATTTGGAACTTTCAAACCTTCAAACCTTCAATATTTCAAACCTCAAACCTTCAAACATTTAAACCTTCAATATTTGAAACCTTCAATATTTGAAACCTTCAAACCTTCAAGCTTTCAAACCTTCAATATTTGAAACCTTCAAACTTTCAAACCTTCAAACTTTCAAAACTTCAAACCTTCAATATTTCAAACTTCAAACCGTCAAACCTTCAAAACTTTAATATTTGAAACCTTCAAACTTTCAAACCTTCAATCTTTCAAACCTTTCAATATTCCAAACCGTCAAACCTTCAAACTTTCAAAACTTCAAACATTCAAACCTTCAAACCGTCAAACCTTCAATCTTTCAAACCTTTCAATATTCGAAAACGTCAAACTTTCAAAACTTCAAACCTTCAATATTTCAAACCTCAAACCGTCAAACCTTCAAACCTTCAATATTTGCTAACTTCAAACCGTCAAACCTTCAAACCTTCAATATTTCAAACCTCAAACCTTCAAACATTGAAACCTTCAAACTTTCAAACTTTCAAACATTCAAACCTTCAATATTAGAAACCTTCAAACCTTCAAACCGTCAAACATTCAAACCTTCAAACATTCAAACCTTCAATATTTGGAACTTTCAAACCTTCAAACCTTCAATATTTCAAACCTCAAACCTTCAAACATTTAAACCTTCAATATTTGAAACCTTCAATATTTGAAACCTTCAAACCTTCAAGCTTTCAAACCTTCAATATTTGAAACCTTCAAACTTTCAAACCTTCAAACTTTCAAAACTTCAAACCTTCAATATTTCAAACTTCAAACCGTCAAACCTTCAAAACTTTAATATTTGAAACCTTCAAACTTTCAAACCTTCAATCTTTCAAACCTTTCAATATTCCAAACCGTCAAACCTTCAAACTTTCAAAACTTCAAACATTCAAACCTTCAAACCGTCAAACCTTCAATCTTTCAAACCTTTCAATATTCGAAAACGTCAAACTTTCAAACCTTCAATATTTCAAACCTCAAACCTTCAAACATTTAAACCTTCAATATTTGAAACCTTTAAACCTTCAATATTTCAAACCTATCGATTATAGATAATATATCGATTATAGATAATATATCGATTATAGATAGTATATCGATTATAGATAATATATCGATTATAGATAACATATCGATTATAGATAATATATCGATTTTTGGTTATATATCGATAATCGATAATATATCGATAATCGAAAACATGTCGATTATAGATAATATATCAATTATCTATAATATATCGGTTATCGATAACATATCGATAATATATCGATTATAGATAATGTATCGATTATCTATAATATATCGATTATCGATAATATATCGATAATAGATAATATATCGATTATCGATAATATATCGATTTTCGCGTTCACTTCCTCTGTAATTTCAATTTTCGGTACTTTCACTCTAATTATCACTTTTTGTTTCATTTTCGATTTCACTCTCATTTTCGCTTCAACTTCCTCTCTCATTTTCGCTTTCACTTTCTCTCTCATTTTCGCTTCCACTTTCACTCCTATTTTCGCTTTAGTTACTTCTCTCATTATTATTTTCGGTTTCATTTTCGATTTCACTCTCATTTTCGCTTCCACTTTCTCTCACATTTTCGCTTTTACATTCTCTCTCATTTTCGCTTTTACTTTCTCTGTCATTTTCGCTTTTACTTTCTCTCTCATTTTCGCTTCCACTTTCTCTCACATTTTCGCTTTTACATTCTCTCTCATTTTCGCTTTTACTTTCTCTGTCATTTTCGCTTTTACTTTCTCTCTCATTTTCGCTTTTACTTTCTCTCTCTTTTTCGCTTTTACTTTCTCTCTCATTTTCGCTTTTACTTTCTCTCTCATTTTCGCTTCTACTTTCACTCTCATTTTCGCTTCCATTTCCTCTCTCATTTTCACACTTGCTTTCACTCCTATTTTCGCTTTCGTTACCTCTCTTATTTTAATTTTCAGTACTTTCTCATTATCACTTTCTGTTACATTTTCGATTTCACTCTTATTTTCGATTCCACTTCCTCTCTCACTTTCAAAAATATTTTTGCTTTCGTTACCTCTCTCATTTTAATTTTTGGTCTTTCACTCTCGTTATCACTTTCTGTTTCATTTTCGATTTCACTCCATAAGATATATATAATCCATTCGAAGTCGATATATAATAATATATCGATTTTCGATAACATATCGACTATAGATAATATATCGATTTTCGATAATATATCGACTTTCGATAACATATCGATTATAGATAATATATCGATTTTCGATAATATATCGATTTTCGATAATATATCGATTTTTGGTTATAATTCGATGATCGATAATTTATCGATAAACGAAAATATATCGATTATAAATAATGTATCGATTTTCTATAATATATCGATTATCGATAACATATCGATAATGCATCGTGTAACAGAACCGTGGCGGGACTGGCCGTAAATAAGTTTAATTAAATCATTTAGTCGAGCGATCGTGGGGCTGAGACCGTCAAGGATGCTGAGGTGGCGTCTAGACGGTGGCCAGCGTGGGAGAGGGAGATCGCGATCGCTTAGAAGTCAGTCAGTCTGTCCCGTGTGCATAGAGGTGTAACGTCGCAGTGTGAGAGGTTGGAGACAATTGGTGTTGGTTACTGCGGAACCGATCAGATGGGAGGATCGCTACACGTTATACAAGGTACATGTGAACAATTTAATTTCTGGGGATAGACTCATTGATTACCGTGGAGTATCAGGCTATAATTTTTGTTCTGAGACTTATAATATTCCCTTATTGTTTTTTTTTATTTTCTTGTCCTAGCAAATAAGTGGGGGAACTGGTTGTACCAGTAGTGTAGTAATTACAGAATTTTTAACCATTCTAATATTTTTCAACAGTTTGGTTTTATTATTAATTTATTAAACATTTTTTTTTATATTTGTCAATAATTTGGTTTTATTATTAAATAAGAATAAATATAGTCATTTTCTTTATATTGCTTAGTTCTTAGTAAGAGTACGTTCTCCTAATTTTCTTTATTCTTCTTATGTGTTACTATTCTTTCCTTCCTTTCACAACCCCATTCCCTTCCAAATAAGCCGGGGGTGCTACAGTGGTGTCAGGTGTGGGGTGGTTGCAAAAATACCACAAACTAAATTCACGTTTTTAAAATGACGGCTGAGAGTCAATTAAGGGCTAAATTGGATGAGGTGTTAAAACTAAACGAGGAGTTTCAAAAGCGGGAGGGGGAACTCAAGCAGCAGATTGTAGAGCTAGAGACAAATCAACCAGATGCTAAACTGGTTGTTAAACCACCTCGCAGAGATCTATCGTTACAGTCACTAGTGAAGCCATGGGGAGGGGAAGCGACTGCGCGGCCAGTGGAGGAGTTTTTGGACTACCTGGAGGAGGTAGCGGCTTGTGGGGCTTGGGATGACGGAGATAGAGTGAGGATATGTCGGTTAAAACTTCAGGGACAAGCGGCGACGTTCGTAAGGGGCGCTGAAGAGCTTAGGGGTGAGGTTACGTTCCAGCGACGTTCGGAGGTATTGAAGGAGCGGTTTGGCGATCCAAACACCTTCGAATATTACGGCAGAGTGCTGCAGGACATGAGCCAACAGTCTAAGGAGAAGATACAAGAGTTTGCCGACCGATGTATTACGGTGGGTGGAAAGATGGCCAGGCCAACCTTAGCCGGAGACGAGGGAACGTGGTGGGCGAGGGAGGTAGAAAGGAAGGTGTTAGAGGCGTTCACTAGGGGTTTGACTGGGGAGGTAGGTAAGCAAGTATTGTTCGGCCGCCCACAGACCTTAAGGGAAGCCCAGAAAATGGCGTTGGAGCTGGAACAGGCCCTACAGGAGCATCAACGGGGAAAAAACATATATGTAGTAAGAGAACCACAGGTAGAGCCGATGACGGGCGCACAAGAGGTGCAACCACCCGTATGTGTTTGCGCAAACTACCGGCAGCCCGGAAGGAACGAGGGGCGGGTAAACGCTCGGCCACCACTTTCGGAGGTCCAATGTTTTAACTGTGCTAAGAGGGGGCATTTGTCGAGAAATTGCCCTAACAGAGTTGGCCAGACCCCACAGCGAACCAGGAGACGACCAGACTACCCTGGAGCTTGTTTCAGATGTGGAAGAATAGGACACTTCGCTTCCCATTGTACCACCGCCGCTCAAAATGGGAGTGACCCAAAAGCCTAAGGCCGCCCTTTTGCCCCGAAGGGAGGCCCCAGGAGAACAAAAGGGGTAAGCTTGGTTTAATTCCCTGTATATCTGGCCAGGAGAACGACGGGTTAAGTCTTGAGGTTGTGATAGCCGGGCAAAAGAAAATTCTGCTGGTGGATACGGGGGCTCAGATCTCCTTGTTAAGGGAACCGGTCCAAGGTCATAAGGTGAGATGGTCAAACCTGAAGGCCAGGGGAGTAACGGGAAGGGCCCTGCGTATAAGAGGGGAACAGGAGGTTGAATGCCAAATAAAAGGGAGAAAAGTAAGCCATCGGTTTACAGTCGCGGACATTGAAATGGCGTACGACGGGATATTGGGGCTGGACCTTATGAAGAAGGTCGATATAGAAATTCACGCTATACGATTGATAATCGATATATTATCGATAATCGATATATTATCGATAATCGATATATTATCGATAATCGATATATTATCGATAATCGATATATTATCGATAATCGATATTTTGTCGATAATCGATATATTATAGATAATCGATATATTATCGATAATCGATTTTTTATCGATAATCGATATATTGTCGATAATCGATATATTATCGATAATCGATATATTATAGATAATCGATATATGATCGATAATCGATATATTATCGATATAATATCTATAATCGATATATTATCTATAATCGATAGGTTTGAAATATTGAAGGTTTGAAGGTTTCAAATATTGAAGGTTTGAGGTTTGAAATATTGAAGGTTTCAAATATTGAAGGTTTGAAGGTTTGAGGTTTGAAATATTGAAGGTTTGAAAGTTTGAAGGTTTCAAATATTGAAGGTTTGAATGTTTGAAGGTTTGAAGGTTTCAAATATTGAAGGTTTGAAGGTTTGACGGTTTGAAATATTGAAGGTTTGAAGTTTTGAAAGTTTGAAGGTTTGACTGTTTGAGGTTGGAAATATTGAAGGTTTGAAGTTTTGAAAGTTTGAAGGTTTGAAATATTGAAGGTTTGAAATATTGAAGGTTTGAAGGTTTGAGGTTTGAAATATTGAAGGTTTGAAAGTTTGAAGGTTTCAAATATTGAAGGTTTGAATGTTTGAAGGTTTGAAGGTTTCAAATATTGAAGGTTTGAAGGTTTGACGGTTTGAAATATTGAAGGTTTGAAGTTTTGAAAGTTTGAAGGTTTGACTGTTTGAGGTTGGAAATATTGAAGGTTTGAAGGTTTGAAAGTTTGAAGGTTTCAAATATTGAAGGTTTGAAGGTTTCAAATATTGAAGGTTTGAAGGTTTCAAATATTGAAGGTTTGACTGTTTGAAGTTTTGAAAATTTGAAAATTTGAAGGTTTGACGGTTTGGAATATTGAAAGGTTTGAAAGATTGAAGGTTTGAAGGTTTCAAATATTGAAGGTTTGACGGTTTGAAGTTTGAAATATTGAAGGTTTGACGGTTTGTGGTTTGAAATATTGAAGGTTTGAAGTTTTGAAAGTTTGAAGGTTTAAAATATTGAAGGTTTGAAGTTTTGAAAGTTTGAAGGTTTGACGGTTTGGAATATTGAAAGGTTTGAAAGATTGAAGGTTTGAAAGTTTGAAGGTTTCAAATATTGAAGTTTTGAAGGTTTAAAGGTTTGAGGTTTGAAATATTGAAGGTTTGAAGGTTTGACGGTTTGAAATATCGAATCTTCACTCTCATTTTCGCTTCCACTTTCTCTCTCATTTTCGCTTCCACTTTCTCTCTCATTTTCGATTTCACCCTCATTTTCGCTTTTACTTTCTCTCTCATTTTCGCTTTTACTTTCTCTCTCATTTTCGCTTTTACTTTCTCTCTCATTTTCGCTTCTACTTTCACTCCTATTTTCGCTTTCGTTACCTCCTTCATTTTAATTTTCGGTACTTTCACTCTCATTATCGCTTTTACTTTCTCTCTCATTTTCGCTTTTACTTTCTCTCTCATTTTCGCTTTTACTTTCTCTCTCATTTTCGCTCTCACTTTCACTCCTATTTCCGCTTTCGTTACCTCTCTCATTTTAATTTTCGGTACTTTCACTCTCATTATCGAGAGGTAGTGAAAGAAAAAATGAGAGTGAAAGACCAAAAATTAAAATTAAAGAGAAAGTGATAATGAGAGTGAAAGTACCGAAAATTAAAATGAGAGAGGTAACGAAAGCGAAAATAGGAGTGAAAGCGAAAATGAGAGTGGTAGTGAAAGCGAAAATGATAGTGAACGACCAAAAATTTAAATGAAAGAGAAAGTGATAATCGATTTAACGATAATCGATATAATATCTATAATCGATATATTATCTATAATCGATATATTATCTATAATCGATATATTATCTATAATCGATATTTTATCGATAATCGATATATTATAGATAATCGATATATGATCGATAATCGATATATTATCTACCATCGATATATTATAGATAATCGATATATGATCGATAATCGATATATTATCTACAATCGATATATGATTGATAATCGATATATTATCGATAATCGATATATTATAGATAATCGATATATTATCGATAATCGATATATTATCGATAATCGATATATTATCGATAATCGATATATTATCGATAATCGATATATTATTTACAATCGATATATTATCGATAATCGATATTTTATCGATAATCGATATATTATAGATAATCGATATATTATCGATAATCGATTTTTATCGATAATCGATATATTGTCGATAATCGATATATTATCGATAATCGATATATTATCGATAATCGATATATTATCGATAATCGATATATTATAGATAATCGATATATGATCGATAATCGATATATTATAGATAATCGATATATGATCGATAATCGATATATTATCGATATAATATCTATAATCGATATATTATCTATAATCGATATATTATCTATAATCGATAGGTTTGAAATATTGAAGGTTTGAAGGTTTCAAATATTGAAGGTTTGAGGTTTGAAATATTGAAGGTTTCAAATATTGAAGTTTTGAAGGTTTAAAGGTTTGAGGTTTGAAATATTGAAGGTTTGACGGTTTGAAATATCGAAGCTTCACTCTCATTTTCGCTTCCACTTTCTCTCTCATTTTCGCTTCCACTTTCTCTCTCATTTTCGATTTCACCCTCATTTTCGCTTTTACTTTCTCTCTCATTTTCGCTTTTACTTTCTCTCTCATTTTCGCTTTTACTTTCTCTCTCATTTTCGCTTCTACTTTCACTCCTATTTTCGCTTTCGTTACCTCCTTCATTTTAATTTTCGGTACTTTCACTCTCATTATCGCTTTTACTTTCTCTCTCATTTTCGCTTTTACTTTCTCTCTCATTTTCGCTTTTACTTTCTCTCTCATTTTCGCTCTCACTTTCACTCCTATTTCCGCTTTCGTTACCTCTCTCATTTTAATTTTCGGTACTTTCACTCTCATTATCGAGAGGTAGTGAAAGCAAAAATGAGAGTGAAAGACCAAAAATTAAAATTAAAGAGAAAGTGATAATGAGAGTGAAAGTACCGAAAATTAAAATGAGAGAGGTAACGAAAGCGAAAATAGGAGTGAAAGCGAAAATGAGAGTGGTAGTGAAATGAAAATGATAGTGAACGACCAAAAATTTAAATGAAAGAGAAAGTGATAATCGATTTAACGATAATCGATATATTATAGATAATCGATATATGATCGATAATCGATATATTATCTACCATCGATATATTATAGATAATCAATATATGATCGATAATCGATATAATATCTATAATCGATATATTATCTATAATCGATATATTTATTATCTATAATCGATAGGTTTGAAATATTGAAGGTTTGAAGGTTTCAAATATTGAAGGTTTGAAGGTTTGAGGTTTGAAATATTGAAGGTTTCAAATATTGAGGGTTTGAAGGTTTGAGGTTTGAAATATTGAAGGTTTGAAGGTTTCAAATATTGAAGGTTTGAATGTTTGAAGGTTTGAGGTTTGAAATATTGAAGGTTTGAAGGTTTGAAAGTTTGAAGGTTTCAAATATTGAAGGTTTGAAGGTTTCAAATATTGAAGGTTTGAAGGTTTCAAATATTGAAGGTTTGAAGGTTTCAAATATTGAAGGTTTGAAGGTTTCAAATATTGAAGGTTTGAAGGTTTCAAATATTGAAGGTTTGAAGGTTTGACGGTTTGAAATATTGAAGGTTTGAAGTTTTGAAAGTTTGAAGGTTTGACTGTTTGAGGTTGGAAATATTGAAGGTTTGAAGTTTTGAAAGTTTGAAGGTTTGAAATATTGAAGGTTTGAAATATTGAAGGTTTGAAGGTTTGAGGTTTGAAATATTGAAGGTTTGAAAGTTTGAAGGTTTCAAATATTGAAGGTTTGAATGTTTGAAGGTTTGAAGGTTTCAAATATTGAAGGTTTGAAGGTTTGACGGTTTGAAATATTGAAGGTTTGAAGTTTTGAAAGTTTGAAGGTTTGACTGTTTGAGGTTGGAAATATTGAAGGTTTGAAGGTTTGAAAGTTTGAAGGTTTCAAATATTGAAGGTTTGAAGGTTTCAAATATTGAAGGTTTGAAGGTTTCAAATATTGAAGGTTTGACTGTTTGAAGTTTTGAAAATTTGAAAATTTGAAGGTTTGACGGTTTGGAATATTGAAAGGTTTGAAAGATTGAAGGTTTGAAGGTTTCAAATATTGAAGGTTTGACGGTTTGAAGTTTGAAATATTGAAGGTTTGACGGTTTGTGGTTTGAAATATTGAAGGTTTGAAGTTTTGAAAGTTTGAAGGTTTAAAATATTGAAGGTTTGAAGTTTTGAAAGTTTGAAGGTGTGACGGTTTGGAATATTGAAAGGTTTGAAAGATTGAAGGTTTGAAAGTTTGAAGGTTTCAAATATTGAAGTTTTGAAGGTTTAAAGGTTTGAGGTTTGAAATATTGAAGGTTTGAAGGTTTGACGGTTTGAAATATCGAATCTTCACTCTCATTTTCGCTTCCACTTTCTCTCTCATTTTCGCTTCCACTTTCTCTCTCATTTTCGATTTCACCCTCATTTTCGCTTTTACTTTCTCTCTCATTTTCGCTTTTACTTTCTCTCTCATTTTCGCTTCTACTTTCACTCCTATTTTCGCTTTCGTTACCTCCTTCATTTTAATTTTCGGTACTTTCACTCTCATTATCGCTTTTACTTTCTCTCTCATTTTCGCTTTTACTTTCTCTCTCATTTTCGCTTTTACTTTCTCTCTCATTTTCGCTCTCACTTTCACTCCTATTTCCGCTTTCGTTACCTCTCTCATTTTAATTTTCGGTACTTTCACTCTCATTATCGAGAGGTAGTGAAAGAAAAAATGAGAGTGAAAGACCAAAAATTAAAATTAAAGAGAAAGTGATAATGAGAGTGAAAGTACCGAAAATTAAAATGAGAGAGGTAACGAAAGCGAAAATAGGAGTGAAAGCGAAAATGAGAGTGGTAGTGAAAGCGATAATGATAGTGAACGACCAAAAATTTAAATGAAAGAGAAAGTGATAATCGATTTAACGATAATCGATATAATATCTATAATCGATATATTATCTATAATCGATATATTATCTATAATCGATATATTATCTATAATCGATATTTTATCGATAATCGATATATTATAGATAATCGATATATGATCGATAATCGATATATTATCTACCATCGATATATTATAGATAATCGATATATGATCGATAATCGATATATTATCTACAATCGATATATGATTGATAATCGATATATTATCGATAATCGATATATTATAGATAATCGATATATTATCGATAATCGATATATTATCGATAATCGATATATTATCGATAATCGATATATTATCGATAATCGATATATTATTTACAATCGATATATTATCGATAATCGATATTTTATCGATAATCGATATATTATAGATAATCGATATATTATCGATAATCGATTTTTATCGATAATCGATATATTGTCGATAATCGATATATTATCGATAATCGATATATTATCGATAATCGATATATTATCGATAATCGATATATTATAGATAATCGATATATGATCGATAATCGATATATTATAGATAATCGATATATGATCGATAATCGATATATTATCGATATAATATCTATAATCGATATATTATCTATAATCGATATATTATCTATAATCGATAGGTTTGAAATATTGAAGGTTTGAAGGTTTCAAATATTGAAGGTTTGAGGTTTGAAATATTGAAGGTTTCAAATATTGAAGTTTTGAAGGTTTAAAGGTTTGAGGTTTGAAATATTGAAGGTTTGACGGTTTGAAATATCGAAGCTTCACTCTCATTTTCGCTTCCACTTTCTCTCTCATTTTCGCTTCCACTTTCTCTCTCATTTTCGATTTCACCCTCATTTTCGCTTTTACTTTCTCTCTCATTTTCGCTTTTACTTTCTCTCTCATTTTCGCTTTTACTTTCTCTCTCATTTTCGCTTCTACTTTCACTCCTATTTTCGCTTTCGTTACCTCCTTCATTTTAATTTTCGGTACTTTCACTCTCATTATCGCTTTTACTTTCTCTCTCATTTTCGCTTTTACTTTCTCTCTCATTTTCGCTTTTACTTTCTCTCTCATTTTCGCTCTCACTTTCACTCCTATTTCCGCTTTCGTTACCTCTCTCATTTTAATTTTCGGTACTTTCACTCTCATTATCGAGAGGTAGTGAAAGCAAAAATGAGAGTGAAAGACCAAAAATTAAAATTAAAGAGAAAGTGATAATGAGAGTGAAAGTACCGAAAATTAAAATGAGAGAGGTAACGAAAGCGAAAATAGGAGTGAAAGCGAAAATGAGAGTGGTAGTGAAATGAAAATGATAGTGAACGACCAAAAATTTAAATGAAAGAGAAAGTGATAATCGATTTAACGATAATCGATATATTATAGATAATCGATATATGATCGATAATCGATATATTATCTACCATCGATATATTATAGATAATCAATATATGATCGATAATCGATATAATATCTATAATCGATATATTATCTATAATCGATATATTTATTATCTATAATCGATAGGTTTGAAATATTGAAGGTTTGAAGGTTTCAAATATTGAAGGTTTGAAGGTTTGAGGTTTGAAATATTGAAGGTTTCAAATATTGAGGGTTTGAAGGTTTGAGGTTTGAAATATTGAAGGTTTGAAGGTTTCAAATATTGAAGGTTTGAATGTTTGAAGGTTTGAGGTTTGAAATATTGAAGGTTTGAAGGTTTGAAAGTTTGAAGGTTTCAAATATTGAAGGTTTGAAGGTTTCAAATATTGAAGGTTTGAAGGTTTCAAATATTGAAGGTTTGAAGGTTTCAAATATTGAAGGTTTGAAGGTTTCAAATATTGAAGGTTTGAAGGTTTCAAATATTGAAGGTTTGAAGGTTTGACGGTTTGAAGTTTTGAAAATTTGAAGGTTTGACGGTTTGGAATATTGAAAGGTTTGAAAGATTGAAGGTTTGAAATATTGAAGGTTTGAAAGTTTGAAGTTTTCAAATATTGAAGGTTTGACGGTTTGTGGTTTTAAATATTGAAGGTTTGACGGTTTGTGGTTTGAAATATTGAAGGTTTGAAGTTTTGAAAGTTTGAAGGTTTCAAATATTGAAGGTTTGAATGTTTGAAGGTTTGAGGTTTGAAATATTGAAGGTTTGAAAGTTTGAAGGTTTGAAGGTTTCAAATATTGAAGGTTTGAAGGTTTGAAGGTTTCAAATATTGAAGGTTTGAAGGTTTGACGGTTTGAAGTTTTGAAAATTTGAAGGTTTGACGGTTTGTGGTTTGAAATATTGAAGGTTTGAAGTTTTGAAAGTTTGAAGGTTTTAAATATTGAAGGTTTGACGGTTTGAAATATTGAAGGTTTGATGTTTTGAAAGTTTGAAGGTTTGACGGTTGGGAATATTGAAAGGTTTGAAAGATTGAAGGTTTGAAAGTTTGAAGGTTTCAAATATTGAAGTTTTGAAGGTTTAAAGGTTTGAGGTTGGAAATATTGAAGGTTTGACGGTTTGAGGTTTGAAATATTGAAGGTTTGAAGGTTTGACGGTTTGAGGTTTGAAATATTGAAGGTTTGAAGGTTTCAAATATTGAAAGTTTGAAGGTTTGACGGTTTGAAATATCGAAGCTTCACTCTCATTTTCGCTTCCACTTTCTCTCTCATTTTCAATTTCACCCTCATTTTCGCTTTTACTTTCTCTCTTATTTTCGCTTTTACTTTCTCTCTCATTTTCGCTTTTACTTTCTCTCTCATTTTCGCTTCTACTTTCACTCCTATTTTCGCTTTCGTTACCTCTCTCATTTTAATTTTTGGTACTTTCACTCTCATTATCACTTTCTCTTTCATTTTCGATTTCACTCTCACTTTCGCCCTTACTTTCCCTCCTATTTTCGCTTTCACTCTCATTTTCGCTTTTACTTTCACTCTCATTTTCGCTTTTACTTTCCCTCTCATTTTCGCCTTTACTTTCCCTCTCATTTTCGCTTTTACTTTCCCTCTCATTTTCGCTTTTACTTTCCCTCTCATTTTCGCTTTTACTTTCCCTCTCATTTTCGCTTTTACTTTCTCTCTCATTTTCGCTTTTACTTTCTCTCTCATTTTCGCTTTTACTTTCTCTCTCATTTTCGCTTTCGTTACCTCTCTCATTTTAATTTTCGGTACTTTCACTCTCATTATCGAGAGGTAGTGAAAGCAAAAATGAGAGTGAAAGACCAAAAATTAAAATTAAAGAGAAAGTGATAATGAGAGTGAAAGTACCGAAAATTAAAATGAGAGAGGTAACGAAAGCGAAAATAGGAGTGAAAGCGAAAATGAGAGTGGTAGTGAAAGCGAAAATGATAGTGAACGACCAAAAATTTAAATGAAAGAGAAAGTGATAATCGATTTAACGATAATCGATATATTATAGATAATCGATATATGATCGATAATCGATATATTATCTACCATCGATATATTATAAATAATCAATATATGATCGATAATCGATATAATATCTATAATCGATATATTATCTATAATCGATATATTATCTATAATCGATATATTATCTATAATCGATAGGTTTGAAATATTGAAGGTTTGAAGGTTTCAAATATTGAAGGTTTGAAGGTTTGAGGTTTGAAATATTGAAGGTTTCAAATATTGAAAGTTTGAAGGTTTGAGGTTTGAAATATTGAAGGTTTGAAAGTTTGAAGGTTTCAAATATTGAAGGTTTGAATGTTTGAAGGTTTGAGGTTTGAAATATTGAAGGTTTGAAGGTTTGAAAGTTTGAAGGTTTCAAATATTGAAGGTTTGAAGGTTTCAAATATTGAAGGTTTGAAGGTTTCAAATATTGAAGGTTTGAAGGTTTCAAATATTGAAGGTTTGAAGGTTTCAAATATTGAAGGTTTGAAGGTTTCAAATATTGAAGGTTTGAAGGTTTCAAATATTGAAGGTTTGAAGGTTTGGCGGTTTGAAGTTTTGAAAATTTGAAGGTTTGACGGTTTGGAATATTGAAAGGTTTGAAAGATTGAAGGTTTGAAATATTGAAGGTTTGAAAGTTTGAAGTTTTCAAATATTGAAGGTTTGACGGTTTGTGGTTTGAAATATTGAAGGTTTGACGGTTTGTGGTTTGAAATATTGAAGGTTTGAAGTTTTGAAAGTTTGAAGGTTTCAAATATTGAAGGTTTGAATGTTTGAAGGTTTGAGGTTTGAAATATTGAAGGTTTGAAGGTTTGAAAGTTTGAAGGTTTCAAATATTGAAGGTTTGAATGTTTGAGGTTTGAAATATTGAAGGTTTGAAAGTTTGAAGGTTTCAAATATTGAAGGTTTGAAGGTTTCAAATATTGAAGGTTTCAAATATTGAAGGTTTGAAGGTTTCAAATATTGAAGGTTTGAAGGTTTCAAATATTGAAGGTTTGAAGGTTTGACGGTTTGAAGTTTTGAAAATTTGAAGGTTTGACGGTTTGGAATATTGAAAGGTTTGAAAGATTGAAGGTTTGAAGGTTTTAAATATTGAAGGTATGACGGTTTGAAGTTTGAAATATTGAAGGTTTGACGGTTTGTGGTTTGAAATATTGAAGGTTTGAAGTTTTGAAAGTTTGAAGGTTTGAAATATTGAAGGTTTGACGGTTTGAAATATTGAAGGTTTGAAGTTTTGAAAGTTTGAAGGTTTGACGGTTTGGAATATTGAAAGGTTTGAAAGATTGAAGGTTTGAAAGTTTGAAGGTTTCAAATATTGAAGTTTTGAAGGTTTAAAGGTTTGTGGTTTGAAATATTGAAGGTTTTAAGGTTTGACGGTTTGAGGTTTGAAATATTGAAGGTTTGAAGGTTTCAAATATTGAAAGTTTGAAGGTTTGACGGTTTGAAATATCGAAGCTTCACTCTCATTTTCGCTTCCACTTTCTCTCTCATTTTCGATTTCACCCTCATTTTCGCTTTTACTTTTTCTCTTATTTTCGCTTTTACTTTCTCTCTCATTTTCGCTTCTACTTTCTCTCTCATTTTCGCTTCTACTTTCACTCCTATTTTCGCTTTCGTTACCTCTCTCATTTTAATTTTTGGTACTTTAAGAGGGGGCATTTGTCGAGAAATTGCCCTAACAGAGTTGGCCAGACCCCACAGCGAACCAGGAGACGACCAGACTACCCTGGAGCTTGTTTCAGATGTGGAAGAATAGGACACTTCGCTTCCCATTGTACCACCGCCGCTCAAAATGGGAGTGACCCAAAAGCCTAAGGCCGCCCTTTTGCCCCGAAGGGAGGCCCCAGGAGAACAAAAGGGGTAAGCTTGGTTTAATTCCCTGTATATCTGGCCAGGAGAACGACGGGTTAAGTCTTGAGGTTGTGATAGCCGGGCAAAAGAAAATTCTGCTGGTGGATACGGGGGCTCAGATCTCCTTGTTAAGGGAACCGGTCCAAGGTCATAAGGTGAGATGGTCAAACCTGAAGGCCAGGGGAGTAACGGGAAGGGCCCTGCGTATAAGAGGGGAACAGGAGGTTGAATGCCAAATAAAAGGGAGAAAAGTAAGCCATCGGTTTACAGTCGCGGACATTGAAATGGCGTACGACGGGATATTGGGGCTGGACCTTATGAAGAAGGTCGATATAGAAATTCACGCTATACGATTGATAATCGATATATTATCGATAATCGATATATTATCGATAATCGATATATTATCGATAATCGATATATTATCGATAATCGATATTTTATCGATAATCGATATATTATAGATAATCGATATATTATCGATAATCGATTTTTTATCGATAATCGATATATTGTCGATAATCGATATATTATCGATAATCGATATATTATAGATAATCGATATATGATCGATAATCGATATATTATCGATATAATATCTATAATCGATATATTATCTATAATCGATAGGTTTGAAATATTGAAGGTTTGAAGGTTTCAAATATTGAAGGTTTGAGGTTTGAAATATTGAAGGTTTCAAATATTGAAGGTTTGAAGGTTTGAGGTTTGAAATATTGAAGGTTTGAAAGTTTGAAGGTTTCAAATATTGAAGGTTTGAATGTTTGAAGGTTTGAAGGTTTCAAATATTGAAGGTTTGAAGGTTTGACGGTTTGAAATATTGAAGGTTTGAAGTTTTGAAAGTTTGAAGGTTTGACTGTTTGAGGTTGGAAATATTGAAGGTTTGACGGTTTGTGGTTTGAAATATTGAAGGTTTGAAGTTTTGAAAGTTTGAAGGTTTGAAATATTGAAGGTTTGAAGGTTTGAGGTTTGAAATATTGAAGGTTTGAAAGTTTGAAGGTTTCAAATATTGAAGGTTTGAATGTTTGAAGGTTTGAAGGTTTCAAATATTGAAGGTTTGAAGGTTTGACGGTTTAAAATATTGAAGGTTTGAAGTTTTGAAAGTTTGAAGGTTTGACTGTTTGAGGTTGGAAATATTGAAGGTTTGAAGGTTTGAAAGTTTGAAGGTTTCAAATATTGAAGGTTTGAAGGTTTCAAATATTGAAGGTTTGAAGGTTTCAAATATTGAAGGTTTGACTGTTTGAAGTTTTGAAAATTTGAAAATTTGAAGGTTTGACGGTTTGGAATATTGAAAGGTTTGAAAGATTGAAGGTTTGAAGGTTTCAAATATTGAAGGTTTGACGGTTTGAAGTTTGAAATATTGAAGGTTTGACGGTTTGTGGTTTGAAATATTGAAGGTTTGAAGTTTTGAAAGTTTGAAGGTTTAAAATATTGAAGGTTTGAAGTTTTGAAAGTTTGAAGGTTTGACGGTTTGGAATATTGAAAGGTTTGAAAGATTGAAGGTTTCAAATATTGAAGTTTTGAAGGTTTAAAGGTTTGAGGTTTGAAATATTGAAGGTTTGAAGGTTTGACGGTTTGAAATATCGAATCTTCACTCTCATTTTCGCTTCCACTTTCTCTCTCATTTTCGCTTCCACTTTCTCTCTCATTTTCGATTTCACCCTCATTTTCGCTTTTACTTTCTCTCTCATTTTCGCTTTTACTTTCTCTCTCATTTTCGCTTTTACTTTCTCTCTCATTTTCGCTTCTACTTTCACTCCTATTTTCGCTTTCGTTACCTCCTTCATTTTAATTTTCGGTACTTTCACTCTCATTATCGCTTTTACTTTCTCTCTCATTTTCGCTTTTACTTTCTCTCTCATTTTCGCTCTCACTTTCACTCCTATTTCCGCTTTCGTTACCTCTCTCATTTTAATTTTCGGTACTTTCACTCTCATTATCGAGAGGTAGTGAAAGAAAAAATTAGAGTGAAAGACCAAAAATTAAAATTAAAGAGAAAGTGATAATGAGAGTGAAAGTACCGAAAATTAAAATGAGAGAGGTAACGAAAGCGAAAATAGGAGTGAAAGCGAAAATGAGAGTGGTAGTGAAAGCGAAAATGATAGTGAACGACCAAAAATTTAAATGAAAGAGAAAGTGATAATCGATTTAACGATAATCGATATAATATCTATAATCGATATATTATCTATAATCGATATATTATCTATAATCGATATATTATCTATAATCGATATTTTATCGATAATCGATATATTATAGATAATCGATATATGATCGATAATCGATATATTATCTACCATCGATATATTATAGATAATCGATA
>JBBAGI010000080.1:0-50000 GCA_037127475.1 Arma custos | reverse complement strand
GCAAATCGGTATATTAAGAGAACGGAATGAGCTTTATAAGGTTAGTTTTTATGTTTTTTCAATTCGGTATATTAAGAGAACGATTTGTGATATATAAGATTAGTTTTCGTTATTGGTATATGTCTTTGCAAAGCGTTATATTAAGAAAACGGTTTGTGGTTTATAAGATTAGTTTTCGGTAATTCTAAATGTCTTTGTTAATCGGTATATTGAGAAACGGTTTGTAGTTTATAAGATTAGTTTTCGGTAATTTTAAAGTTCTTTGCAAATCGGTATATTAAGATAACGGAATGTGATTTATAAGGTTAGTTTTTATGTTTTTTCAATTCGGTATATTAGGAAAACGGTATGTGATTGGTAATTTTAGTTTTCGGAATAGTTATATCTCTTTGAAAAGCGGTATATTAAGAAAATGGTTTGTGATATATAAGATTAGTTTTCGTTATTGGTTTATGTCTTTGCGAATCGGTATATTAAGAAAACGGTTTGTGGTTTATAAGATTAGTTTTCAGTTATTCTAAATGCCTTTGCAAATCGGTATAGTAAGAAAACGGAATGAGATTTATAAGGTTAGTTTTTATGTTTTTCTATTCGGCATATTAGGAAAACGGTTTGTGATATATAAGATTAGTTTTCGTTATGGGTTTTTGTCTTTGCGAATCGGGATATTAAGAAAACGGTTTGTGGTTTATAAGATTAGTTTTCGGTAATTCTAAATGTCTTTGCATATCGGTATTTTAAGAAAATGGTTTGTGGTTTATAAGATTAGTTTTCGGTAATTCTAAATGTCTTTGCAAATCAGTAAAATAAGAAAACGGAATGATATTTATATGGTTAGTTTTTATGTTTTTCAATTCGGTATATTAGGAAAACGGTTTGTGATATTTAAGATTAGTTTTCGTTATTGGTTTATGTCTATGCGAATCGGTATATTAAGAAAACGGTTTGTGGTTTATAAGATTAGTTTACGTAATTCTAAATGTCTTTGTTAATCGGTATATTAAGAAAACTTTTTGTGGTTTATAAGATTATTTTACATGTTTTTTTCAATTCGGTATATTAAGAGAACGGTTTGTGATATATAAGATTAGTTTTCGTTATTAGTATATGTCTTTGCAAATCAGTATATTAAGAAAACGGTATGTGATATATAAGATTAGTTTTCGGTAATTCTAAATGTCTTTGCAAATCAGTAAAATAAGAAAACGGAATGATATTTATATGGTTAGTTTTTATGTTTTTCAATTCGGTATATTAGGAAAACGGTTGGTGATATTTAAGATTAGTTTTCGTTATTGGTTTATGTCTATGCGAATCGGTATATTAAGAAAACGGTTTGTGGTTTATAAGATTAGTTTACGTAATTCTAAATGTCTTTGTTAATCGGTATATTAAGAAAACTTTTTGTGGTTTATAAGATTATTTTACATGTTTTTTTCAATTCGGTATATTAAGAGAACGGTTTGTGATATATAAGATTAGTTTTCGTTATTAGTATATGTCTTTGCAAATCAGTATATTAAGAAAACGGTATGTGATATATAAGATTAGTTTTCGGTAATTCTAAATGTCTTTGCAAATCAGTAAAATAAGAAAACGGAATGAGATTTATAAGGTTAGTTTTTATGTTTTTCAATTCGGTATATTAGGAAAACGGTTTGTGATATATAAGATTAGTTTTCGTTATTGGTTTATGTCTTTGCGAATCGGTATATTAAGAAAACGGTTTGTGGTTTATAAGATTAGTTTTCGGTAATTCTAAATGTCTTTGTTAATCGGTATATTGAGAAACGGTTTGTAGTTTAAAAGATTAGTTTTCGGTAATTCTAAAGTTCTTTGCAAATCGGTATATTAAGAAAACGGAATGTGATTTATAAGGTTAGTTTTTATGTTTTTCAATTCGGTATATTAAGAAAACGGTATGTGATTGGTAATATTAGTTTTCGGTATAGTTATGTCTTATTGCAAAATGGTATATTAAGAAAACGGTTTGTGATATATAAGATTAGTTTTCGGTAATTCTAAATGTCTTTGCAAGTCAGTAAAATAAGAAAACGGAATGAGATTTATAAGGTTAGTTTTTGTGTTTTTCAATTCGGTATATTAGGAAAACGGTTTGTGATATATAAGATTAGTTTACGTTATTGGTTTATGTCTTTTCGAATAGGTATATTAAGAAAACGGTTTGTGGTTTATAAGATTAGTTTTTGGTAATTCTAAATGTGTTTGTTAATCGGTATATTAAGAAAACGAATTGTAGTTTATAAGATTAGTTTTTGGTAATTCTAAAGTTCTTTGCAAATCGGTATATTAAGAGAATAGAATGAGATTTATAAGGTTGGTTTTTGTGTTTTTTTAATTCGGTATATTAAAAAAACGGTATGTGATTGGTAATATTAGTTTTCGGTATAGTTATATCTTATTGCAAAACGGTATATTAAGAAAACGGTTTGTGGTTTATAAGATTAGTTTTCGGTAATTCTAAATGTCTTTGCTAATCAGTATATTAAGAAAACAGTTTGTAGTTTATAAGATTAGTTTTCGGTAATTCTCAATGCCTTTGCAAGTCGGTATATTAAGAAAACGGAATGAGATTTATAAGGATAGTTTTCGTTATTGGTATATGTCTTTGCGAATCGGTATATTAAGAAAACGGTTTGTGATATATAAGATTAGTTTTCGTTATTGGTATATGTCATTGCAAACCGGTATATCAAGAAAACGGTTTGTGGTTTATAAGATTAGTTTTAGGCAATTGCAAATTATCTTTGCAAATCGGTATATTAAGAAAAAGGAATGAGATTTATAAAGGTAGTTTTTATGTTTTTCAATTCGGTATATTCGGAAAACGGTTTGTGATATATAAGATTAGTTTACGTTATTGGTTTATGTCTTTGCGAATCGGTATATTATGAAAACGGTTTGTGTTTTTATAAGATTAGTTTTCGGTAATTCTAAATGTGTTTGCAAATCGGTATAGTAAGAAAACGGAATGAGATTTATAAGGTTAGTTTTTATGTTTTTCATTTCGGTATATTAGGAAAACGGTTTGTGATATTTAAGATTAGTTTTCGTTATTGGTTTATGTCCTTGCGAATCAGTATGTTAAGAAAACGGTTTGTGGTTTATAAGATTAGATTTCGGTAATTCGAAAGTTCTTTGCAAATCGGTATATTAAGAAAACGGAATGAGATTGATAAGGTTAGTTTTTATTTTTTTTCAATTTGGAATATTAGGAAAACGGTATGTTATTGGTAACATTGGTTTTCGGTATAGTTTATCTCATTGCAAAGCGGTATATTAAGAAAACGGTTTTTGATATATAAGATTAGTTTTCGTTAATGGTATATGTCATTGCAAACCGGTATATCAAAAAAACGGTTTGTGGTTTATAAGATTAGTTTTCGGCAATTGCAAATTATCTTTGCAAATCGGTATATTAAGAAAAAGGAATGAGATTTATAAAGTTAGTTTTTATGTTTTTCAATTCGGTATATTAGGAAAACGGTTTGTGATATATAAGATTAGTTTACGTCATTGGTTAATGTCTTTGCGAATCGGTATATTAAGAAAACGGTTTGTGGTTTATAAGATTATTTTTGGTAATTCTAAATGTCTTTGTTTATCGGTATATTAAGAAAACGGAATGAGATTTATAAGGTTAGTTTTTATGTTTTTTCAATTCGGTATATTAAGAAAAAGGTATGTAATTGGTAATATTAGTTTTCGGTATAGTTATATCTCTTTGAAAAACGGTATATTAAGAAAACGGTTTGTGATATATAAGATTAGTTTTCGGTAATTCTAAATGTCTTTGCAAATCAGTAAAATAAGAAAACGGAATGAGATTTATAAGGTTAGTTTTTGTGTTTTTCAATTCGGTATATTAGGAAAACGGTTTGTGATATATAAGATTAGTTTACGTTATTGGTTTATGTCTTTTCGAATATGTATATTAAGAAAACGGTTTGTGGTTTATAAGATTAGTTTTTGGTAATTCTAAATGTGTTTGTTAATCGGTATATTAAGAAAACGGATTGTAGTTTATAAGATTAGTTTTTGGTAATTCTAAAGTTCTTTGCAAATCGGTATATTAAGAAAATGGAATGAGATTTATAAGGTTGGTTTTTGTGTTTTTTTAATTCGGTATATTAAGAAAACGGTATGTGATTGGTAATATTAGTTTTCGGTATAGTTATATCTTATTGCAAAACGGTATATTAAGAAAACGGTTTGTGATATATAAGATTAGTTTTCGTTATTGGTATATGTCTAGGCAAATCGGTATATTAAGAAGACGGTTTGTGGTTTATAAGATTAGTTTTCTTTAATTCTAAATGTCTTTGCTAATCATCATATTAAGAAAACGGTTTGTAGTTTATAAGATTAGTTTTCGGTAATTCTCAATGCCTTTGCAAGTCGGTATATTAAGAAAACGGAATGAGATTTATAAGGATAGTTTTCGTTATTGGTATATGTCTTTGCGAATCGGTATATTAAGAAAACGGTTTGTGATATATAAGATTAGTTTTCGTTATTGGTATATGTCATTGCAAACCGGTATATCAAGAAAACGGTTTGTGGTTTATAAGATTAGTTTTCGGCAATTGCAAATTATCTTTGCAAATCGGTATATTAAGAAAAAGGAATGAGATTTATAAAGGTAGTTTTTATGTTTTTCAATTCGGTATATTCGGAAAACGGTTTGTGATATATAAGATTAGTTTACGTTATTGGTTTATGTCTTTGCGAATCGGTATATTAAGAAAACGGTTTGTGTTTTTATAAGATTAGTTTTCGGTAATTCTAAATGTGTTTGTTAATCGGTATATTAAGAAAACGGATTGTAGTTTATAAGATTAGTTTTTGGTAATTCTAAAGTTCGTTGCAAATCGGTATATTAAGAAAACGGAATGAGATTTACAAGGTTAGTTTTTATGTTTTTTTCAATCCGGAATATTAGGAAAACGGTATGTGATTGGTAATATTAGTTTTCGGTATAGTTATATCTCATTGCAAAACGGTTTATTATGAAAACGGTTTGTGATATATAAGATTAGTTTTCGTTATTGGTATATGTCTTTGCAAATCGGTATATTAAGAAAACGGTTTGTGGTTTATAGGAATAGTTTTCGGTAATTCTAAATGTCTTTGTTTATCGGTATATTAAGAAAAAGGAATGAGATTTCTAAGAATAGTTTTCGGTAATTCTAAATGTCTTTGCAAATCGGTATAGTAAGAAAACGGAATGAGATTTATAAGGTTAGTATTTATGTTTTTTCCATTCGATATATTAAGAAAACGGTTTGTGGTTTATAAGATTAGTTATCGGTAATTCTAAATGTCTTTGCAAATCAGTATATTAAGAAAACGGTTTGTGGTTTATAAGATTAGTTTTCGGTAATTCTAAATGTCTTTGCAAATCAGTATATTAAGAAAACGGAATGAGATTAATAAGGTTAGTTTTTATGTTTTTTCTATTCGATATATTAAGAAAACGGTTTGTGGTTTATAAGATTAGTTGTCGGTAATTCTAAATGTCTTTGCAAATCAGTATAATAGGAAAACGGTTTGTGGTTTATAAGATTAGTTTTCGGTCATTCTAAATGGCTTTGCAAATCGGTATATTAAGAAAACAGAATGAGATTTATAAGGTTAGTTTTCGTTATTGGTATATGTCTTTGCGAATCGATATATTAAGAAAGCGGAATGAGATTTATCAGGTTTGTTTTTATGATTTTCAATTCGGTATATAAGGAAAACGGTTTGTGATATATAAGATTAGTTTTCGTTATTGGTGTATGTCTTTGCGAATCGGTATATTAAGAATACGGTTTGTGGTTTATAAGATTAGTTTTCGGCAATTCTAAATGCCTTTGCAAATCGGTATAGTAAGAAAACGGAATGAGATTTATAAGGTTAGTTTTTATGTTTTTCAATTCGGCATATGAGGAAAACGGTTTGTGATATATAAGATTAGTTTTCGTTATTGGTTTCTGTCTTTGCGAATCGGTATATTAAGAAAACGGTGTGTGGTTTATAAGATTAGTTTTCGGTAATTCTAAATGTCTTTGTTAATCGGTATATTGAGAAACGGTTTGTAGTTTATAAGATTTGTTTTCGGTAATTCTAAAGTTCTTTGCAAATCGGTATATTAAGAAAACGGAATGTGATTTATAAGGTTAGTTTTATGTTTTTTCAATTCGGTATATTAGGAAGACGGTATGTGATTGGTAATATTAGTTTTCGGAATAGTTATATCTCTTTGAAAAGCGGTATATTAAGAAAATGGTTTATGATATATAAGATTAGTTTTCGTTATTGGTTTATGTCTTTGCGAATCGGTATATTAAGAAAACGGTTTGTGGTTTTTAAGATTAGTTTTCAGTTATTCTAAATGCCTTTGCAAATCGGTATAGTAAGAAAACGGAATGAGATTTATAAGGTTAGTTTTTATGTTTTTCAATTCGGCATATGAGGAAAACGGTTTGTGATATATAAGATTAGTTTTCGTTATGGGTTTATGTCTTTGCGAATCGGGATATTAAGAAAACGGTTTGTGATATATAAGATTAGTTTTCGGTAATTCTAAATGTCTTTGCATATCGGTATATTAAGAAAACGGAATGAGATTTATAAGGTTAGTTTTTATGTTTTTCAATTCGGTATATTAGGCAAACGGTTTGTGGTTTATAAGATTAGTTTTCAGTTATTCTAAATGCCTTTGCAAATCGGTATAGTAAGAAAACGGAATGAGATTTATAAGGTTATTTTTTATTTTTTTTCAATTCGGAATATTAGGAAAACGGTATGTTATTGGTAACATTAGTTTTCGGTATAGTTTATCTCATTGCAAAACGGTATATTAAGTAAACGGTTTGTGATATATAAGATTAGTTTTCGTTATTGGTTTATGTCCTTGCGAATCAGTATGTTAAAAGAAAACGGTTTGTGGTTTATAAGATTAGTTTTCGGTAATTCGAAAGTTCTTTGCAAATCGGTATATTAAGAAAACGGAATGAGATTTATAAGGTTAGTTTTTATGTGTTTTTCAATACGGAATATTAGGAAAACGGTATGTGATTGCTAATATTAGTTTTCTTTATAGTTATATCTCTTTTCAAAACGGTATATTAAGAAAACGGTTTGTGGTTTATAAGAATAGTTTTCGGTAATTCTAAATGCCTTAGTTTATCGGTATATTAACAAAACAGAATGAGATTTATAACGTTAGTTTTTATGTTATTTCAACTCGGTATATTAAGAAAACGGTTTGTGGTTTATAAGATTAGTTTTCGGTAATTCTAAATATCTTTGCAAATCGGTATAGTAAGAAAACGGAATGAGATTTATAAGGTTAGTTTTTATGTTTTTCAATTCGGTATATTAGGAAAACGGTTTGTGATATATAAGATAAGTTTTCGTTATTGGTTTATGTCCTTGCGAATCAGTATATTAAGAAAACGGAATGAGATTGATAAGGTTAGTTTTTATGTTTTTTTCAATTCGGAATATTAGGAAAACGGTATGTTATTGGTAATATTAGTTGTCGGTATAGTTTATCTCATTGCAAAACGGTATATTAAGTAAACGGTTTGTGATATATAAGATTAGTTTTTGTTATTGGTTTATGTCCTTGCGAATCAGTATGTTAAGAAAACGGTTTGTGGTTTATAAGATTAGTTTTCGGTAATTCGAAAGTTCTTTGCAAATCGGTATATTAAGAAAACGGAATGAGATTTATAAGGTTAGTTTTTATTTTTTTTTTCAATTCGGAATATTAGGAAAACGGTATGTGATTGGTAATATTAGTTTTCGGTATAGTTATATCTCATTGCAAAACGGTATATTAAGAGAACGGTTTGTGATATATAAGATTAGTTTTCGTTATTGGTATATGTCTTTTCAAATTGGTATATTAAAAAAACGGTTTGTGGTTTATAGGAATAGTTTTTGGTAATTCTAAATGTCTTTGTTTATCGGTATATTAAGAAAAAGGAATGAGATTTTTAAGATTAGTTTTCGGTAATTCTAAATGTCTTTGCATATCGGTATATTAAGAATACGGAATGAGATTTATAAGGTTAGTTTTTATGTTTTTCAATTTGGTATATTAAGAAAACGGTATATGATTGGTAATATTAGTTTTCGGTATAGTTATATCTCATTGCAAAACGGTATATTAAGAAAACGGTTTTGACATATATAAGATTAGTTTTCGTTATTGGTATATGTCATTGCAAATCAATATATTAAGAAAACGGAATGAGATTTATAAGGTTAGTTTTTACGTTATTTCAATTCGGTATATTAAGAAAACGGTATGTGATTATTAATATTAGTTTTCGGTATAGTTATATCTCTTTTAAGAAACGGTATATTAAGAAAACGGTTTGTGATATATAAGATTAGTTTTCGGTAATTCTAAATGTCTTTGCAAATCAGTATATTAAGAAAACGGAATGAGATTTATAAGGTTAGTTTTTATGTTTTTTCAATTGGGTATATTAAGAGAACGGTATGTGATTGGTAATATTAGTTTTCGGTATAGTTATATCTCTTTGCGAATTGATATATTAAGAAAACGGTTTGTGGTTTATAAGATTACTTTTCGGTCATTCAAAATGTCTTTGCATATCGGTATATTAAGAAAACGGAATGAGATTTATAAGGTTAGTTTTTATGATTTTCAATTCGGTATATTAGGAAAATGGTTTGTGAAATATAAGATTAGATTTCGGTATTGCTTTATGTCTTTGCGAATCGGTATATTAAGAAAACGGTTTGTGGTTTATAAGATTATTTTTCGGTCATTCTAAATGTCTTTGCATATCTGTATATTAAGAAAACGGAATGAGATTTATAAGGTTAGTTTTTATGATTTTCAATTCGGTATATTAGGAAAATGGTTTGTGAAATATAAGATTAGTTTTCGTTATTGGTTTATGTTTTTGCGAATCGGTATATTAAGAAAACGGTTTGTGGTTTATTAGATTAGTTTTCGGTAATTCTAAATGTCTTTGCAAATCGGTATAGTAAGAAAAAGGAATGAGATTTATAAGGTTAGTTTTTATGTTTTTTCAATGCGGTATAGTAAGAAAAAGGTATGTGATTGGTAATATTAGTTTTCGGTATAGTTATATCTCTTTGCAAAACGGTATATTAAGAAAACGGTTTGTGATATATAAGATTAGTTTTCGTTATCGGTATATTTCTTTGCGAATCTGTATATTAAGAAAACGGTTTGTGGTTTATGAGATTAGTTTTTGGTAATTTTAAATGTCTTTGCAAATCGGTATGTTAAGAGAACGGAATGAGCTTTATAAGGTTAGTTTTTATGTTTTTTCAATTCGGTATATTAAGAGAACGATTTGTGATATATAAGATTAGTTTTCGTTATTGGTATATGTCTTTGCAAAACGTTATATTAAGAAAACGGTTTGTGGTTTATAAGATTAGTTATCGGTAATTCTAAATGTCTTTGCAAATCGGTATAGTAAGAAAACAGAATGAGATTTATAAGGTTAGTTTTTATGTTTTTCAATTCGGTATATTAGGAAAACGGTTTGTGATATATAAGATTAGTTTTCGTTATTGGTTTATGTCTTTGCGAATCGGTATATTAAGAAAACGGTTTGTGGTTTATAAGATTAGTTTTCGGTAATTCTAAATGTCTTTGTTAATCGGTATATTGAGAAACGGTTTGTAGTTTATAAGATTAGTTTTCGGTAATTCTAAAGTTCTTTGCAAATCGGTATATTAAGAAAACGGAATGTGATTTATAAGGTTAGTTTTTATGTTTTTTCAATTCGGTATATTAGGAAAACGGTATGTGATTGGTAATATTAGTTTTCGGAATAGTTATATCTCTTTGAAAAGCGGTATATTAAGAAAATGGTTTGTGATATATAAGATTAGTTTTCGTTATTGGTTTATGTTTTTGCGAATCGGTATATTAAGAAAACGGTTTGTGCTTTATAAGATTAGTTTTCGGTAATTCTAAATGTCTTTGCAAATCGGTATAGTAAGAAAAAGGAATGAGATTTATAAGGTTAGTTTTTATGTTTTTTCAATGCGGTATAGTAAGAAAAAGGTATGTGATTGGTAATATTAGTTTTCGGTATAGTTATATCTCTTTGCAAAACGGTATATTAAGAAAACAGTTTGTGATATATAAGATTAGTTTTCGTTATCGGTATATTTCTTTGCGAATCTGTATATTAAGAAAACGGTTTGTGGTTTATGAGATTAGTTTTTGGTAATTTTAAATGTCTTTGCAAATCGGTATGTTAAGAGAACGGAATGAGCTTTATAAGGTTAGTTTTTATGTTTTTTCAATTCGGTATATTAAGAGAACGATTTGTGATATATAAGATTAGTTTTCGTTATTGGTATATGTCTTTGCAAAACGTTATATTAAGAAAACGGTTTGTGGTTTATAAGATTAGTTATCGGTAATTCTAAATGTCTTTGCAAATCGGTAGATTAAGAAAACGGAATGAGATTTATAAGGTTAGTTTTTATGTTTTTTCAATGCGGTATAGTAAGAAAACGGTATGTGATTGGTAATATTAGCTTTCGGTATAGTTATATCTCTTTGCAAAACGGTATATTAAGAAAACGGTTTGTGATATATAAGATTAGTTTTCGTTATTGGTATATGTCTTTGCGAATCGGTATATTAAGAAAACGGTTTGTGGTTTATAAGATTAGTTTCTGGTAATTCTAAATGTCTTTGTTTATCGGTATATTACGAAAACGGAATGAGATTTATAAGGTTAGTTTTTATGTTTTTTCAATTCGGTATATTAAGAAAAAGGTATGTAATTGGTAATATTAGTTTTCGGTATAGTTATATCTCTTTGAAAAACGGTATATTAAGAAAACGGTTTGTGATATATAAGATTAGTTTTCGGTAATAATAAATGTATTTCCAAATCAGTAAAATAAGAAAACGGAATGAGATTTATAAGGTTAGTTTTTATGTTTTTCAATTCGGTATATTAGAAAAACGGTTTGTGATATATAAGATTAGTTTTCGGTAATTCTAAATGTCTTTGTTAATCGGTATATTGAGAAACGGTTTGTAGTTTATAAGATTAGTTTTCGGTAATTCTAAAGTTCTTTGCAAATCGGTATATTAAGAAAACGGAATGTGATGTATAAGGTTAGTTTTTATGTTTTTTCAATTCCGTATATTAAGAAAACGGTATGTGATTGGTAATATTAGTTTTCGGAATAGTTATATCTCTTTGAAAAACGGTATATTAAGAAAACGGTTTGTGATATATAAGATTAGTTTTCGGTAATTCTAAATGTCTTTGCAAAACAGTGTAATAAGAAAACGAAATGAGATTTATAAGGTTACTTTTTATGTATTTTCCATTCGATATATTAAGAAAACGGTTTGTGGTTTATAAGATTAGTTATCGGTAATTCTAAATGTCTCTGCAAATCAGTATATTAAGAACACGGAATGAGATTTATAAGGTTAGTATTTATGTTTTTTCCATTCGATATATTAAGAAAACGGTTTGTGGTATATAAGATTAGTTTTCGTTATTGGTTTATGTCTTTGCGAATCGGTATATTAAGAATACGGTTTGTGGTTTATAAGATTAGTTTTCGGTAATTCTAAATGTCATTGCAAATCGGTATAGTAAGAAAAAGGAATGAGATTTATAAGGTTAGTTTTTATGTTTTTTCAATGCGGTATAGTAAGAAAAAGGTATGTGATTGGTAATATTAGTTTTCGGTATAGTTATATCTCTTTGCAAAACGGTATATTAAGAAAACGGTTTGTGATATATAAGATTAGTTTTCGTTATCGGTATATTTCTTTGCGAATCTGTATATTAAGAAAACGGTTTGTGGTTTATGAGATTAGTTTTTGGTAATTTTAAATGTCTTTGCAAATCGGTATGTTAAGAGAACGGAATGAGCTTTATAAGGTTAGTTTTTATGTTTTTTCAATTCGGTATATTAAGAGAACGATTTGTGATATATAAGATTAGTTTTCGTTATTGGTATATGTCTTTGCGAATCGGTATATTAAGAAAACGGTTTGTGGTTTATAAGATTAGTTTTCGGCAATTGCAAATTATCTTTGCAAATCGGTATATTAAGAAAAAGGAATGAGATTTATAAAGGTAGTTTTTATGTTTTTCAATTCGGTATATTCGGAAAACGGTTTGTGATATATAAGATTAGTTTACGTTATTGGTTTATGTCTTTGCGAATCGGTATATTAAGAAAACGGTTTGTGTTTTTATAAGATTAGTTTTCGGTAATTCTAAATGTGTTTGTTAATCGGTATATTAAGAAAACGGATTGTAGTTTATAAGATTAGTTTTTGGTAATTCTAAAGTTCGTTGCAAATCGGTATATTAAGAAAACGGAATGAGATTTACAAGGTTAGTTTTTATGTTTTTTCAATTCGGTATATTAAGAGAACGATTTGTGATATATAAGATTAGTTTTCGTTATTGGTATATGTCTTTGCAAAACGTTATATTAAGAAAACGGTTTGTGGTTTATAAGATTAGTTATCGGTAATTCTAAATGTCTTTGCAAATCGGTATAGTAAGAAAACAGAATGAGATTTATAAGGTTAGTTTTTATGTTTTTCAATTCGGTATATTAGGAAAACGGTTTGTGATATATAAGATTAGTTTTCGTTATTGGTTTATGTCTTTGCGAATCGGTATATTAAGAAAACGGTTTGTGGTTTATAAGATTAGTTTTCGGTAATTCTAAATGTCTTTGTTAATCGGTATATTGAGAAACGGTTTGTAGTTTATAAGATTAGTTTTCGGTAATTCTAAAGTTCTTTGCAAATCGGTATATTAAGAAAACGGAATGTGATTTATAAGGTTAGTTTTTATGTTTTTTCAATTCGGTATATTAGGAAAACGGTATGTGATTGGTAATATTAGTTTTCGGAATAGTTATATCTCTTTGAAAAGCGGTATATTAAGAAAATGGTTTGTGATATATAAGATTAGTTTTCGTTATTGGTTTATGTTTTTGCGAATCGGTATATTAAGAAAACGGTTTGTGCTTTATAAGATTAGTTTTCGGTAATTCTAAATGTCTTTGCAAATCGGTATAGTAAGAAAAAGGAATGAGATTTATAAGGTTAGTTTTTATGTTTTTTCAATGCGGTATAGTAAGAAAAAGGTATGTGATTGGTAATATTAGTTTTCGGTATAGTTATATCTCTTTGCAAAACGGTATATTAAGAAAACAGTTTGTGATATATAAGATTAGTTTTCGTTATCGGTATATTTCTTTGCGAATCTGTATATTAAGAAAACGGTTTGTGGTTTATGAGATTAGTTTTTGGTAATTTTAAATGTCTTTGCAAATCGGTATGTTAAGAGAACGGAATGAGCTTTATAAGGTTAGTTTTTATGTTTTTTCAATTCGGTATATTAAGAGAACGATTTGTGATATATAAGATTAGTTTTCGTTATTGGTATATGTCTTTGCAAAACGTTATATTAAGAAAACGGTTTGTGGTTTATAAGATTAGTTATCGGTAATTCTAAATGTCTTTGCAAATCGGTAGATTAAGAAAACGGAATGAGATTTATAAGGTTAGTTTTTATGTTTTTTCAATGCGGTATAGTAAGAAAACGGTATGTGATTGGTAATATTAGCTTTCGGTATAGTTATATCTCTTTGCAAAACGGTATATTAAGAAAACGGTTTGTGATATATAAGATTAGTTTTCGTTATTGGTATATGTCTTTGCGAATCGGTATATTAAGAAAACGGTTTGTGGTTTATAAGATTAGTTTCTGGTAATTCTAAATGTCTTTGTTTATCGGTATATTACGAAAACGGAATGAGATTTATAAGGTTAGTTTTTATGTTTTTTCAATTCGGTATATTAAGAAAAAGGTATGTAATTGGTAATATTAGTTTTCGGTATAGTTATATCTCTTTGAAAAACGGTATATTAAGAAAACGGTTTGTGATATATAAGATTAGTTTTCGGTAATAATAAATGTATTTCCAAATCAGTAAAATAAGAAAACGGAATGAGATTTATAAGGTTAGTTTTTATGTTTTTCAATTCGGTATATTAGAAAAACGGTTTGTGATATATAAGATTAGTTTTCGGTAATTCTAAATGTCTTTGTTAATCGGTATATTGAGAAACGGTTTGTAGTTTATAAGATTAGTTTTCGGTAATTCTAAAGTTCTTTGCAAATCGGTATATTAAGAAAACGGAATGTGATGTATAAGGTTAGTTTTTATGTTTTTTCAATTCCGTATATTAAGAAAACGGTATGTGATTGGTAATATTAGTTTTCGGAATAGTTATATCTCTTTGAAAAACGGTATATTAAGAAAACGGTTTGTGATATATAAGATTAGTTTTCGGTAATTCTAAATGTCTTTGCAAAACAGTGTAATAAGAAAACGAAATGAGATTTATAAGGTTACTTTTTATGTATTTTCCATTCGATATATTAAGAAAACGGTTTGTGGTTTATAAGATTAGTTATCGGTAATTCTAAATGTCTCTGCAAATCAGTATATTAAGAACACGGAATGAGATTTATAAGGTTAGTATTTATGTTTTTTCCATTCGATATATTAAGAAAACGGTTTGTGGTATATAAGATTAGTTTTCGTTATTGGTTTATGTCTTTGCGAATCGGTATATTAAGAATACGGTTTGTGGTTTATAAGATTAGTTTTCGGTAATTCTAAATGTCATTGCAAATCGGTATAGTAAGAAAAAGGAATGAGATTTATAAGGTTAGTTTTTATGTTTTTTCAATGCGGTATAGTAAGAAAAAGGTATGTGATTGGTAATATTAGTTTTCGGTATAGTTATATCTCTTTGCAAAACGGTATATTAAGAAAACGGTTTGTGATATATAAGATTAGTTTTCGTTATCGGTATATTTCTTTGCGAATCTGTATATTAAGAAAACGGTTTGTGGTTTATGAGATTAGTTTTTGGTAATTTTAAATGTCTTTGCAAATCGGTATGTTAAGAGAACGGAATGAGCTTTATAAGGTTAGTTTTTATGTTTTTTCAATTCGGTATATTAAGAGAACGATTTGTGATATATAAGATTAGTTTTCGTTATTGGTATATGTCTTTGCGAATCGGTATATTAAGAAAACGGTTTGTGGTTTATAAGATTAGTTTTCGGCAATTGCAAATTATCTTTGCAAATCGGTATATTAAGAAAAAGGAATGAGATTTATAAAGGTAGTTTTTATGTTTTTCAATTCGGTATATTCGGAAAACGGTTTGTGATATATAAGATTAGTTTACGTTATTGGTTTATGTCTTTGCGAATCGGTATATTAAGAAAACGGTTTGTGTTTTTATAAGATTAGTTTTCGGTAATTCTAAATGTGTTTGTTAATCGGTATATTAAGAAAACGGATTGTAGTTTATAAGATTAGTTTTTGGTAATTCTAAAGTTCGTTGCAAATCGGTATATTAAGAAAACGGAATGAGATTTACAAGGTTAGTTTTTATGTTTTTTCAATTCGGTATATTAAGAGAACGATTTGTGATATATAAGATTAGTTTTCGTTATTGGTATATGTCTTTGCGAATCGGTATATTAAGAAAACGGTTTGTGGTTTATAAGATTAGTTTTCGGCAATTGCAAATTATCTTTGCAAATCGGTATATTAAGAAAAAGGAATGAGATTTATAAAGGTAGTTTTTATGTTTTTCAATTCGGTATATTCGGAAAACGGTTTGTGATATATAAGATTAGTTTACTTTATTGGTTTATGTCTTTGCGAATCGGTATATTAAGAAAACGGTTTGTGTTTTTATAAGATTAGTTTTCGGTAATTCTAAATGTGTTTGTTAATCGGTATATTAAGAAAACGGATTGTAGTTTATAAGATTAGTTTTTGGTAATTCTAAAGTTCGTTGCAAATCGGTATATTAAGAAAACGGAATGAGATTTACAAGGTTAGTTTTTATGTTTTTTTCAATTCGGAATATTAGGAAAACGGTATGTGATTGGTAATATTAGTTTTCGGTATAGTTATATCTCATTGCAAAACGTTTTATTATGAAAACGGTTTGTGGTTTATAGGAATAGTTTTCTGTAATTCTAAATGTCTTTGTTTATCGGTATATTAAGAAAAAGGAATGAGATTTCTAAGAATAGTTTTCGGTAATTCTAAATGTCTTTGCAAATCGGTATAGTAAGAAAACGGAATGAGATTTATAAGGTTAGTATTTATGTTTTTCATTTCGGTATATTAGGAAAACGGTTTGTGATATATAAGATTAGTTTTCGTTATTGGTTTATGTCCTTGCGAATCAGTATGTTAAGAAAACGGTTTGTGGTTTATAAGATTAGTTTTCGGTAATTCGAAAGTTCTTTGCAAATCGGTATATTAAGAAAACGGAATGAGATTGATAAGGTTAGTTTTTTTTTTTTTTCAATTCGAATATTAGGAAAACGGTATGTTATTGGTAACATTAGTTTTCAGTATAGTTTATCTCATTGCAAAACGGTATATTAAGAAAACGGTTTGTGATATATAAGATTAGTTTTCGTTAATGGTATATGTCATTGCAAACCGGTATATCAAAAAAACGGTTTGTGGTTTATAAGATTAGTTTTCGGCAATTGCAAATTATCTTTGCAAATCGGTATATTAAGAAAAAGGAATGAGATTTATAAAGTTAGTTTTTATGTTTTTCAATTCGGTATATTAGGAAAACGGTTTGTGATATATAAGATTATTTTTGGTAATTCTAAATGTCTTTGTTTATCGGTATATTAAGAAAACGGAATAAGATTTATAAGGTTAGTTTTTATGTTTTTTCAATTCGGTATATTAAGAAAAAGGTATGTAATTGGTAATATTAGTTTTCGGTATAGTTATATCTCTTTGAAAAACGGTATATTAAGAAAACGGTTTGTGATATATAAGATTAGTTTTCGGTAATTCTAAATGTCTTTGCAAATCAGTAAAATAAGAAAACGGAATGAGATTTATAAGGTTAGTTTTGGTGTTTTTCAATTCGGTATATTAGGAAAACGGTTTGTGATATATAAGATTAGTTTACGTTATTGGTTTATGTCTTTTCGAATAGGTATATTAAGAAAACGGTTTGTGGTTTATAAGATTAGTTTTTGGTAATTCTAAATGTGTTTGTTAATCGGTATATTAAGAAAACGGATTGTAGTTTATAAGATTAGTTTTTGGTAATTCTAAAGTTCTTTGCAAATCGGTATATTAAGAAAATGGAATGAGATTTATAAGGTTGGTTTTTGTGTTTTTTAATTCGGTATATTAAGAAAACGGTTTGTGATATATAAGATTAGTTTTCGTTATTGGTATATGTCTAGGCAAATCGGTATATTAAGAAGACGGTTTGTGGTTTATAAGATTAGTTTTCTTTAATTCTAAATGTCTTTGCTAATCAGTATATTAAGAAAACGGTTTGTAGTTTATAAGATTAGTTTTCGGTAATTCTCAATGCCTTTGCAAGTCGGTATATTAAGAAAACGGAATGAGATTTATAAGGATAGTTTTCGTTATTGGTATATGTCTTTGCGAATCGGTATATTAAGAAAACGGTTTGTGATATATAAGATTAGTTTTCGTTATTGGTATATGTCATTGCAAACCGGTATATCAAGAAAACGGTTTGTGGTTTATAAGATTAGTTTTCGGCAATTGCAAATTATCTTTTCAAATCGGTATATTAGGAAAACGGAATGAGATTTATAAGGTTAGTTTTTATGTTTTTCATTTCGGTATATTCGGAAAACGGTTTGTGATATATAATATTAGTTTACGTTATTGGTTTATGTCTTTGCGAATCGGTATATTAAGAAAACGGTTTGTGTTTTTATAAGATTAGTTTTCGGTAATTCTAAATGTGTTTGTTAATCGGTATATTAAAAAAACGGATTGTAGTTTATAAGATTAGTTTTTGGTAATTCTAAAGTTCGTTGCAAATCGGTATATTAAGAAAACGGAATGAGATTTACAAGGTTAGTTTTTATGTTTTTTTCAATTCGGAATATTAGGAAAACGGTATGTGATTGGTAATATTAGTTTTCGGTATAGTTATATCTCATTGCAAAACGGTTTATTATGAAAACGGTTTGTGATATATAAGATTAGTTTTCGTTATTGGTATATGTCTTTGCAAATCGGTATATTAAGAAAACGGTTTGTGGTTTATAGGAATAGTTTTCGGTAATTCTAAATGTCTTTGTTTATCGGTATATTAAGAAAACGGTTTGTGGTTTATAAGATTATTTTTCAGTTATTCTAAATGTCATTGCATATCGGTATAGTAAGAAAAAGGAATGAGATTTATAAGGTTAGTTTTTATGTTTTTCAATTCTTCATATTAGGAAAACGGTTTGTGATATATAAGATTAGTTTTCGTTATGGGTTTATGTCTTTGCGAATCGGGATATTAAGAAAACGGTTTGTGGTTTATAAGATTAGATTTCGGTAATTCTAAATGTCTTTGCGTATCGGTATTTTAAGAAAATAGTTTGTGGTTTATAAGATTAGTTTTCGGTAATTCTAAAGTACTTTGCAAATAGGTAGATTAAGAAAAAGGAATGAGATTTATAAGGTTAGTTTTTATGTTTTTTCAATGCGGTATAGTAAGAAAAAGGTATGTGATTGGTAATATTAGTTTTCGGTATAGTTATATCTCTTTGCAAAACGGTATATTAAGAAAACGGTTTGTGATATATAAGATTAGTTTTCGTTATTGGTATATTTCTTTGCGAATCTGTATATTAAGAAAACGGTTGGTGGTTTATGAGATTAGTTATTGGTAATTTTAAATGTCTTTGCAAATCGGTATATTAAGAGAACGGAATGAGCTTTATAAGGTTAGTTTTCGGTAATTCTAAATGTCTTTGTTAATCGGTATATTGAGAAACGGTTTGTAGTTTATAAGATTAGTTTTCGGTAATTCTAAAGTTCTTTGCAAATCGGTATATTAAGAAAACGGTATGTGATTGGTAATATTAGTTTTCGGAATAGTTATATCTCTTTGAAAAGCGGTATATTAAGAAAATGGTTTGTGATATATAAGATTAGTTTTCGTTATTGGTTTATGTCTTTGCGAATCGGAATATTAAGAAAACGGTTTGTGGTTTATAAGATTAGTTTTCAGTTATTCTAAATGCCTTTGCAAATCGGTATAGTAAGAAAACGGAATGAGATTTATAAGGTTAGTTTTTATGTTTTTCAATTCGGCATATTAGGAAAACGGTTTGTGATATATAAGATTAGTTTACGTCATTGGTTAATGTCTTTGCGAATCGGTATATTAAGAAAACGGTTTGTGGTTTATAAGATTATTTTTGGTAATTCTAAATGTCTTTGTTTATCGGTATATTTAGAAAACGGAATGAGATTTATAAGGTTAGTTTTTATGTTTTTTCAGTTCTGTATATTAAGAAAAAGGTATGTAATTGGTAATATTAGTTTTCGGTATGGTTATATCTCTTTGAAAAACGGTATATTAAGAAAACGGTTTGTGATATATAAGATTAGTTTTCGGTAATTCTAAATGTCTTTGCAAGTCAGTAAAATAAGAAAACGGAATAAGATTTATAAGGTTAGTTTTTGTGTTTTTCAATTCGGTATATTAGGAAAACGGTTTGTGATATATAAGATTAGTTTACGTTATTGGTTTATGTCTTTTCGAATAGGTATATTAGGAAAACGGTTTGTGGTTTATAAGATTAGTTTTTGGTAATTCTAAATGTGTTTGTTAATCGGTATATTAAGAAAACGAATTGTAGTTTATAAGATTAGTTTTTGGTAATTCTAAAGTTCTTTGCAAATCGGTATATTAAGAAAATGGAATGAGATTTATAAGGTTGGTTTTTGTGTTTTTTAATTCGGTATATTAGGAAAACGGTATGTGATTGGTAATATTAGTTTTCGGTATAGTTATATCTCATTGCAAAACGGTTTATTATGAAAACGGTTTGTGATATATAAGATTAGTTTTCGTTATTGGTATATGTCTTTGCAAATCGGTATATTAAGAAAACGGTTTGTGGTTTATAGGAATAGTTTTCGGTAATTCTAAATGTCTTTGTTTATCGGTATATTAAGAAAAAGGAATGAGATTTATAAGAATAGTTTTCGGTAATTCCAAATGTCTTTGCAAATCGGTATAGTAAGAAAACGGAATGAGATTTATAAGGTTAGTATTTATGTTTTTCATTTCGGTATATTAGGAAAACGGTTTGTGATATATAAGATTAGTTTTCGTTATTGGTTTATGTCCTTGCGAATCAGTATGTTAAGAAAACGGTTTGTGGTTTATAAGATTAGTTTTCGGTAATTCGAAAGTTCTTTGCAAATCGGTATATTAAGAAAACGGAATGAGATTGATAAGGTTAGTTTTTATTTTTTTTCAATTCGGAATATTAAGAAAACGGTTTGTGGTTTATAGGAATAGTTTTCGGTAATTCTAAATGTCTTTGTTTATCGGTATATTAAGAAAACGGTTTGTGGTTTATAAGATTATTTTTCGTTAATGGTATATGTCATTGCAAACCGGTATATGAAAAAAACGGTTTGTGGTTTATAAGATTAGTTTTCGGCAATTGCAAATTATCTTTGCAAATCGGTATATTAAGAAAAAGGAATGAGATTTATAAAGTTAGTTTTTATGTTTTTCAATTCGGTATATTAGGAAAACGGTTTGTGATATATAAGATTAGTTTTCGTTATTGGTTTATGTCTTTGCGAATCGGTATATTAAGAAAACGATTTGTAGTTTATATGATTATTTTTGGTAATTCTAAATGTCTTTGTTTATCGGTATATTAAGAAAACGGAATGAGATTTATAAGGTTAGTTTTTATGTTTTTTCAATTCTGTATATTAAGAAAAAGGTATGTAATTGGTAATATTAGTTTTCGGTATAGTTATATCTCTTTGAAAAACGGTATATTAAGAAAACGGTTTGTGATATATAAGATTAGTTTTCGGTAATTCTAAATGTCTTTGCAAGTCAGTAAAATAAGAAAACGGAATGAGATTTATTAGGTTAGTTTTTGTGTTTTTCAATTCGGTATATTAGGAAAACAGTTTGTGATATATAAGATTAGTTTACGTTATTGGTTTATGTCTTTTCGAATAGGTATATTAAGAAAACGGTTTGTGGTTTATAAGATTAGTTTTGGTAATTCTAAATGTGTTTGTTAATCGGTATGTTAAGAAAACGAATTGTAGTTTATAAGATTAGTTTTTGGTAATTCTAAAGTTCGTTGCAAATCGGTATATTAAGAAAACGGAATGAGATTTACAAGGTTAGTTTTTATGTTTTTTTTTAATTCGGAATATTAGGAAAACGGTATCTGATTGGTAATATTAGTTTTCGGTATAGTTATATCTCATTGCAAAACGGTTTATTATGAAAACGGTTTGTGGTTTATAGGAATAGTTTTCGGTAATTCTAAATGTCTTTGTTTATCGGTATATTAAGAAAAAGGAATGAGATTTCTAAGAATAGTTTTCGGTAATTCTAAATGGCTTTGCAAATCGGTATAGTAAGAAAACGGAATGAGATTTATAAGGTTAGTATTTATGTTTTTCATTTCGGTATATTAGGAAAACGGTTTGTGATATATAAGATTAGTTTTCGTTATTGGTTTATGTCCTTGCGAATCAGTATGTTAAGAAAACGGTTTGTGGTTTATAAGATTAGTTTTCGGTAATTCGAAAGTTCTTTGCATATCGGTATATTAAGAAAACGGAATGAGATTGATAAGGTTAGTTTTTATTTTTTTTCAATTCGGAATATTAGGAAAACGGTATGTTATTGGTAACATTAGTTTTCAGTATAGTTTATCTCATTGCAAAACGGTATATTAAGAAAACGGTTTGTGATATATAAGATTAGTTTTCGTTATTGGTATATGTCTAGGCAAATCGGTATATTAAGAAGACGGTTTGTGGTTTATAAGATTAGTTTTCTTTAATTCTAAATGTCTTTGCTAATCAGTATATTAAGAAAACGGTTTGTAGTTTATAAGATTAGTTTTCGGTAATTTTCAATGCCTTTGCAAGTCGGTATATTAAGAAAACGGAATGAGATTTATAAGGATAGTTTTCGTTATTGGTATATGTCTTTGCGAATCGGTATATTAAGAAAACGGTTTGTGATATATAAGATTAGTTTTCGTTATTGGTATATGTCATTGCAAACCGGTATATCAAGAAAACGGTTTGTGGTTTATAAGATTAGTTTTCGGCAATTGCAAATTATCTTTGCAAATCGGTATATTAAGAAAAAGGAATGAGATTTATAAAGGTAGTTTTTATGTTTTTCAATTCGGTATATTCGGAAAACGGTTTGTGATATATAATATTAGTTTACGTTTTTGGTTTATGTCTTTGCGAATCGGTATATTAAGAAAACGGTTTGTGTTTTTATAAGATTAGTTTTCGGTAATTCTAAATGTGTTTGTTAATCGGTATATTAAGAAAACGGATTGTAGTTTATAAGATTAGTTTTTGGTAATTCTAAAGTTCGTTGCAAATCGGTATATTAAGAAAACGGAATGAGATTTACAAGGTTAGTTTTTATGTTTTTTTCAATTCGGAATATTAGGAAAACGGTATGTGATTGGTAATATTAGTTTTCGGTATAGTTATATCTCATTGCAAAACGGTTTATTATGAAAACGGTTTGTGATATATAAGATTAGTTTTCGTTATTGGTATATGTCTTTGCAAATCGGTATATTAAGAAAACGGTTTGTGGTTTATAGGAATAGTTTTCGGTAATTCTAAATGTCTTTGTTTATCGGTATATTAAGAAAAAGGAATGAGATTTCTAAGAATAGTTTTCGGTAATTCTAAATGTCTTTGCAAATCGGTATAGTAAGAAAACGGAATGAGATTTATAAAGTTAGTTTTTATGTTTTTCATTTCGGTATATTAGGAAAACGGTTTGTGATATATAAGATTAGTTTTCGTTATTGGTTTATGTCCTTGCGAATCAGTATGTTAAGAAACGGTTTGTGGTTTATAAGATTAGTTTTCGGTAATTCTAAATGTGTTTGTTAATCGGTATGTTAAGAAAACGAATTGTAGTTTATAAGATTAGTTTTTGGTAATTCTAAAGTTCTTTGCAAATCGGTATATTAAGAAAATGGAATGAGATTTATAAGGTTGGTTTTTGTGTTTTTTAATTCGGTATATTAAGAAAACGGTATGTGATTGGTAATATTAGTTTTCGGTATAGTTTTATCTTATTGCAAAACGGTATATTAAGAAAACGGTTTGTGGTTTATAAGATTAGTTTTCGGTAATTCTAAATGTCTTTGCTAATCAGTATATTAAGAAAACGGTTTGTAGTTTATAAGATTAGTTTTCGGTAATTCTCAATGCCTTTGCAAGTCGGTATATTAAGAAAACGGAATGAGATTTATAAGGATAGTTTTCGTTATTGGTATATGTCTTTGCGAATCGGTATATTAAGAAAACGGTTTGTGATATATAAGATTAGTTTTCGTTATTAGTATATGTCATTGCAAACCGATATATCAAGAAAACGGTTTGTGGTTTATAAGATTAGTTTTCGGCAATTGCAAATTATCTTTGCAAATCGGTATATTAAGAAAAAGGAATGAGATTTATAAAGGTAGTTTTTATGTTTTTCAATTCGGTATATTCGGAAAACGGTTTGTGATATATAAGATTAGTTTACGTTATTGGTTTATGTCTTTGCGAATCGGTATATTAAGAAAACGGTTTGTGTTTTTATAAGATTAGTTTTCGGTAATTCTAAATGTGTTTGTTAATCGGTATATTAAGAAAACGGATTGTAGTTTATAAGATTAGTTTTTGGTAATTCTAAAGTTCTTTGCAAATCGGTATATTAAGAAAATGGAATGAGATTTATAAGGTTGGTTTTTGTGTTTTTTAATTCGGTATATTACGAAAACGGTATGTGATTGGTAATATTAGTTTTCGGTATAGTTATATCTTATTGCAAAACGGTATATTAAGAAAACGGTTTGTGATATATAAGATTAGTTTTCGTTATTGGTATATGTCTAGGCAAATCGGTATATTAAGAAGACGGTTTGTGGTTTATAAGATTAGTTTTCTTTAATTCTAAATGTCTTTGCTAATCAGTATATTAAGAAAACGGTTTGTAGTTTATAAGATTAGTTTTCGGTAATTCTCAATGCCTTTGCAAGTCGGTATATTAAGAAAACGGAATGAGATTTATAAGGATAGTTTTCGTTATTGGTATATGTCTTTGCGAATCGGTATATTAAGAAAACGGTTTGTGATATATAAGATTAGTTTTCGTTATTGGTATATGTCATTGCAAACCGGTATATCAAGAAAACGGTTTGTGGTTTATAAGATTAGTTTTCGGCAATTGCAAATTATCTTTGCAAATCGGTATATTAAGAAAAAGGAATGAGATTTATAAAGGTAGTTTTTATGTTTTTCAATTCGGTATATTCGGAAAACGGTTTGTGATATATAAGTTTAGTTTACGTTATTGGTTTATGTCTTTGCGAATCGGTATATTAAGAAAACGGTTTGTGTTTTTATAAGATTAGTTTTCGGTAATTCTAAATGTGTTTGTTAATCGGTATATTAAGAAAACGGATTGTAGTTTATAAGATTAGTTTTTGGTAATTCTAAAGTTCGTTGCAAATCGGTATATTAAGAAAACGGAATGAGATTTATAAGGTTAGTTTTTATGTTTTTTTCAATTCGGAATATTAGTAAAACGGTATGTGATTGGTAATATTAGTTTTCGGTATAGTTATATCTCATTGCAAAACGGTTTATTATGAAAACGGTTTGTGATATATAAGATTAGTTTTCGTTATTGGTATATGTCTTTGCAAATCGGTATATTAAGAAAACGGTTTGTGGTTTATAGGAATAGTTTTCGGTAATTCTAAATGTCTTTGTTTATCGGTATATTAAGAAAAAGGAATGAGATTTCTAAGAATAGTTTTCGGTAATTCTAAATGTCTTTGCAAATCGGTATAGTAAGCAAACGGAATGAGATTTATAAGGTTAGTTTTTATGTTTTTCATTTCGGTATATTAGGAAAACGGTTTGTGATATATAAGATTAGTTTTCGTTATTGGTTTATGTCCTTGCGAATCAGTATGTTAAGAAAACGGTTTGTGGTTTATAAGATTAGTTTTCGGTAATTCGATAGTTCTTTGCAAATCGGTATATTAAGAAAACGGAATGTGATTGATAAGGTTAGTTTTTATTTTTTTTCAATTCGGAATATTAGGAAAACGGTATGTTATTGGTAACATTAGTTTTCGGTATAGTTTATCTCATTGCAAAACGGTATATTAAGAAAACGGTTTGTGATATATAAGATTAGTTTACGTTATTGGTTTATGTCTTTGCGAATCGGTATATTAAGAAAACGGTTTGTGTTTTTATAAGATTAGTTTTCGGTAATTCTAAATGTGTTTGTTAATCGGTATATTAAGAAAACGGATTGTAGTTTATAAGATTAGTTTTTGGTAATTCTAAAGTTCGTTGCAAATCGGTATATTAAGAAAACGGAATGAGATTTATAAGGTTAGTTTTTATGTTTTTTTCAATTCGGAATATTAGGAAAACGGTATGTGATTGGTAATATTAGTTTTCGGTATAGTTATATCTCATTGCAAAACGGTTTATTATGAAAACGGTTTGTGATATATAAGATTAGTTTTCGTTATTGGTATATGTCTTTGCAAATCGGTATATTAAGAAAACGGTTTGTGGTTTATAGGAATAGTTTTCGGTAATTCTAAATGTCTTTGTTTATCGGTATATTAAGAAAAAGGAATGAGATTTCTAAGAATAGTTTTCGGTAATTCTAAATGTCTTTGCAAATCGGTATAGTAAGAAAACGGAATGAGATTTATAAGGTTAGTTTTTATGTTTTTCATTTCGGTATATTAGGAAAACGGTTTGTGATATATAAGATTAGTTTTCGTTATTGGTTTATGTCCTTGATAATCAGTATGTTAAGAAAACGGTTTGTGGTTTATAAGATTAGTTTTCGGTAATTCGAAAGTTCTTTGCAAATCGGTATATTAAGAAAACGGAATGAGATTTATAAGGTTAGTTTTTATGTTTTTTCAATTCGGTATATTAAGAAAAAGGTATGTAATTGGTAATATTAGTTTTCGGTATAGTTATATCTCTTTGAAAAACGGTATATTAAGAAAACTTTTTGTGGTTTATAAGATTATTTTATATGTTTTTTTCAATTCGGTATATTAAGAGAACGGTTTGTGATATATAAGATTAGTTTTCGTTATTGGTATATGTCTTTGCAAATCAGTATATTAAGAAAACGGTATGTGATATATAAGATTAGTTTTCGGTAATTCTAAATGTCTTTGCAAATCAGTAAAATAAGAAAACGGAATGAGATTTATAAGGTTAGTTTTTATGTTTTTCAATTCGGTATATTAAGAAAACGGTTTGTGGTTTATAAGATTAGTTTTCGGTAATTCTAAATGTCTTTGTTAATCGGTATATTGAGAAACGGTTTGTAGTTTATAAGATTAGTTTTCGGTAATTCTAAAGTTCTTTGCAAATCGGTATATTAAGAAAACGGAATGTGATTTATAAGGTTAGTTTTTATGTTTTTCAATTCGGTATATTAAGAAAACGGTATGTGATTGGTAATATTAGTTTTCGGTATAGTTATATCTTATTGCAAAACGGTATATTAAGAAAACGGTTTGTGGTTTATAAGATTAGTTTTCGGTAATTCTAAATGTCTTTGCATATCGTTATATTAAGAAAACGGAATGAGATTTATAAGGTTAGTTTTTATGTTTTTCAATTCGGTATATTAGGAAAACGGTTTGTGATATATAAGATTAGTTTACGTTATTGGTTTATGTCTTTTCGAATTGGTATATTAAGAAAACGGTTTGTGGTTTATAAGATTAGTTTTCGGTAATTCTAAATGTCTTTGCATATCGTTATATTAAGAAAACGGAATGAGATTTATAAGGTTAGTTTTTATGTTTTTCAATTCGGTATATTAGGAAAACGGTTTGTGATATATAAGATTAGTTTACGTTATTGGTTTATGTCTTTTCGAATTGGTATATTAAGAAAACGGTTTGTGGTTTATAAGATTAGTTTTCGGTAATTCTAAATGCGTTTGTTAATCGGTATATTAAGAAAACGGATTGTAGTTTATAAGATTAGTTTTTGGTAATTCTAAAGTTCTTTGCAAATCGGTATATTAAGAAAAAGGAATGAGATTTATAAAGGTAGTTTTTATGTTTTTCAATTCGGTATATTCGGAAAACGGTTTGTGATATATAAGATTAGTTTACGTTATTGGTTTATGTCTTTGCGAATCGGTATATTAAGAAAACGGTTTGTGTTTTTATAAGATTAGTTTTCGGTAATTCTAAATGTGTTTGTTAATCGGTATATTAAGAAAACGGATTGTAGTTTATAAGATTAGTTTTTGGTAATTCTAAAGTTCGTTGCAAATCGGTATATTAAGAAAACGGAATGAGATTTATAAGGTTAGTTTTTATGATTTTTTCAATTCGGAATATTAGGAAAACGGTATGTGATTGGTAATATTAGTTTTCGGTATAGTTATATCTCATTGCAAAACGGTTTATTATGAAAACGGTTTGTGATATATAAGATTAGTTTTCGTTATTGGTATATGTCTTTGCAAATCGGTATATTAAGAAAACGGTTTGTGGTTTATAGGAATAGTTTTCGGTAATTCTAAATGTCTTTGTTTATCGGTATATTAAGAAAAAGGAATGAGATTTCTAAGAATAGTTTTCGGTAATTCTAAATGTCTTTGCAAATCGGTATAGTAAGAAAACGGAATGAGATTTATAAGGTTAGTTTTTATGTTTTTCAATTCGGTATATTAGGAAAACGGTTTGTGATATATAAGATTAGTTTTCGTTATTGGTTTATGTCCTTGATAATCAGTATGTTAAGAAAACGGTTTGTGGTTTATAAGATTAGTTTTCGGTAATTCGAAAGTTCTTTGCAAATCGGTATATTAAGAAAACGGAATGAGATTTATAAGGTTAGTTTTTATGTTTTTTCAATTCGGTATATTAAGAAAAAGGTATGTAATTGGTAATATTAGATTTCGGTATAGTTATATCTCTTTGAAAAACGGTATATTAAGAAAACTTTTTGTGGTTTATAAGATTATTTTATATGTTTTTTTCAATTCGGTATATTAAGAGAACGGTTTGTGATATATAAGATTAGTTTTCGTTATTGGTATATGTCTTTGCAAATCAGTATATTAAGAAAACGGTATGTGATATATAAGATTAGTTTTCGGTAATTCTAAATGTCTTTGCAAATCAGTAAAATAAGAAAACGGAATGAGATTTATAAGGTTAGTTTTTATGTTTTTCAATTCGGTATATTAAGAAAACGGTTTGTGGTTTATAAGATTAGTTTTCGGTAATTCTAAATGTCTTTGTTAATCGGTATATTGAGAAACGGTTTGTAGTTTATAAGATTAGTTTTCGGTAATTCTAAAGTTCTTTGCAAATCGGTATATTAAGAAAACGGAATGTGATTTATAAGGTTAGTTTTTATGTTTTTCAATTCGGTATATTAAGAAAACGGTATGTGATTGGTAATATTAGTTTTCGGTATAGTTATATCTTATTGCAAAACGGTATATTAAGAAAACGGTTTGTGGTTTATAAGATTAGTTTTTGGTAATTCTAAATGTCTTTGCATATCGTTATATTAAGAAAACGGAATGAGATTTATAAGGTTAGTTTTTATGTTTTTCAATTCGGTATATTAGGAAAACGGTTTGTGATATATAAGATTAGTTTACGTTATTGGTTTATGTCTTCTCGAATTGGTATATTAAGAAAACGGTTTGTGGTTTATAAGATTAGTTTTCGGTAATTCTAAATGCGTTTGTTAATCGGTATATTAAGAAAACGGATTGTAGTTTATAAGATTAGTTTTTGGTAATTCTAAAGTTCTTTGCAAATCGGTATATTAAGAAAAAGGAATGAGATTTATAAAGGTAGTTTTTATGTTTTTCAATTCGGTATATTCGGAAAACGGTTTGTGATATATAAGATTAGTTTACGTTATTGGTTTATGTCTTTGCGAATCGGTATATTAAGAAAACGGTTTGTGTTTTTATAAGATTAGTTTTCGGTAATTCTAAATGTGTTTGTTAATCGGTATATTAAGAAAACGGATTGTAGTTTATAAGATTAGTTTTTGGTAATTCTAAAGTTCGTTGCAAATCGGTATATTAAGAAAACGGAATGAGATTTATAAGGTTAGTTTTTATGTTTTTTTCAATTCGGAATATTAGGAAAACGGTATGTGATTGGTAATATTAGTTTTCGGTATAGTTATATCTCATTGCAAAACGGTTTATTATGAAAACGGTTTGTGATATATAAGATTAGTTTTCGTTATTGGTATATGTCTTTGCATATCGGTATATTAAGAAAACGGTTTGTGGTTTATAGGAATAGTTTTCGGTAATTCTAAATGTCTTTGTTTATCGGTATATTAAGAAAAAGGAATGAGATTTCTAAGAATAGTTTTCGGTAATTCTAAATGTCATTGCAAAACGGTATATTAAGAAAACGGTTTGTGATATATAAGATTAGTTTTCGGCAATTGCAAATTATCTTTGCAAATCGGTATATTAAGAAAAAGGAATGAGATTTATAAAGTTAGTTTTTATGTTTTTCAATTCGGTATATTAGGAAAACGGTTTGTGATATATAAGATTAGTTTACGTCATTGGTTAATGTCTTTGCGAATCGGTATATTAAGAAAACGGTTTGTGGTTTATAAGATTATTTTTGGTAATTCTAAATGTCTTTGTTTATCGGTATATTAAGAAAACGGAATGAGATTTATAAGGTTAGTTTTTATGTTTTTTCAATTCGGTATATTAAGAAAAAGGTATGTAATTGGTAATATTAGTTTTCGGTATAGTTATATCTCTTTGAAAAACGGTATATTAAGAAAACTTTTTGTGGTTTATAAGATTATTTTATATGTTTTTTTCAATTCGGTATATTAAGAGAACGGTTTGTGATATATAAGATTAGTTTTCGTTATTGGTATATGTCTTTGCAAATCAGTATATTAAGAAAACGGTATGTGATATATAAGATTAGTTTTCGGTAATTCTAAATGTCTTTGCAAATCAGTAAAATTAGAAAACGGAATGAGATTTATAAGGTTAGTTTTTATGTTTTTCAATTCGGTATATTAGGAAAACGGTTTGTGATATATAAGATTAGTTTTCGTTATTGGTTTATGTCTTTGCGAATTGGTATATTAAGAAAACGGTTTGTGGTTTATAAGATTAGTTTTCGGTAATTCTAAATGTCTTTGTTAATCGGTATATTGAGAAACGGTTTGTAGTTTATAAGATTAGTTTTCGGTAATTCTAAAGTTCTTTGCAAATCGGTATATTAAGAAAACGGAATGTGATTTATAAGGTTAGTTTTTATGTTTTTCAATTCGGTATATTAAGAAAACGGTATGTGATTGGTAATATTAGTTTTCGGTATAGTTATATCTTATTGCAAAACGGTATATTAAGAAAACGGTTTGTGGTTTATAAGATTAGTTTTCGGTAATTCTAAATGTCTTTGCATATCGTTATATTAAGAAAACGGAATGAGATTTATAAGGTTAGTTTTTATGTTTTTCAATTCGGTATATTAGGAAAACGGTTTGTGATATATAAGATTAGTTTACGTTATTGGTTTATGTCTTTTCGAATTGGTATATTAAGAAAACGGTTTGTGGTTTATAAGATTAGTTTTCGGTAATTCTAAATGTGTTTGTTAATCGGTATATTAAGAAAACGGATTGTAGTTTATAAGATTAGTTATTGGTAATTCTAAAGTTCTTTGCAAATCGGTATATTAAGAAAATGGAATGAGATTTATAAGGTTGGTTTTTGTGTTTTTTAAATTCGGTATATTAAGAAAACGGTATGTGATTGGTAATATTAGTTTTCGGTATAGTTATATCTTATTGCAAAACGGTATATTAAGAAAACGGTTTGTGGTTTATAAGATTAGTTTTCGGTAATTCTAAATGTCTTTGCATATCGTTATATTAAGAAAACGGAATGAGATTTATAAGGTTAGTTTTTATGTTTTTCAATTCGGTATATTAGGAAAACGGTTTGTGATATATAAGATTAGTTTACGTTATTGGTTTATGTCTTTTCGAATTGGTATATTAAGAAAACGGTTTGTGGTTTATAAGATTAGTTTTCGGTAATTCTAAATGTGTTTGTTAATCGGTATATTAAGAAAACGGATTGTAGTTTATAAGATTAGTTTTTGGTAATTCTAAAGTTCTTTGCAAATCGGTATATTAAGAAAATGGAATGAGATTCATAAGGTTGGTTTTTGTGTGTTTTAAATTCGGTATATTAAGAAAACGGTATGTGATTGGTAATATTAGTTTTCGGTATAGTTATAACTTATTGCAAAACGGTATATTAAGAAAACGGTTTGTGATATCTAAGATTAGTTTTCGTTATTGGTATATGTCTTTGCAATTCGGTATATTAAGAAAACGGTTTGTGATATATAAGATTAGTTCTCGGTAATTCTAAATGTCTTTGCAAATCAGTAAAATAAGAAAACGGAATGAGATTTATAAGGTTAGTTTTTATGTTTTTTCCATTCGATATATTAAGAAAACGGTTTGTGGTTTATAAGATTAGTTTTCGGTTATTCTAAATGTCTTTGCAATTCGGTATATTAAGAAAACGGAATGAGATTTATAAGGTTAGTTTTTATCTTTTTCATTTCGGTATATTAGGAAAACGGTTTGTGATATATAAGATTAGTTTTCGTTATTGGTTTATGTCCTTGCGAATCAGTATGTTAAGAAAACGGTTTGTGGTTTATAAGATTAGTTTTCGGTAATTCGAAAGTTCTTTGCAAATCGGTATATTAAGAAAACGGAATGTGATTGATAAGGTTAGTTTTTATTTTTTTTCAATTCGGAATATTAGGAAAACGGTATGTTATTGGTAACATTAGTTTTCGGTATAGTTTATCTCATTGCAAAACGGTATATTAAGAAAACGGTTTGTGATATATAAGATTAGTTTACGTTATTGGTTTATGTCTTTGCGAATCGGTATATTAAGAAAACGGTTTGTGTTTTTATAAGATTAGTTTTCGGTAATTCTAAATGTGTTTGTTAATCGGTATATTAAGAAAACGGATTGTAGTTTATAAGATTAGTTTTTGGTAATTCTAAAGTTCGTTGCAAATCGGTATATTAAGAAAACGGAATGAGATTTATAAGGTTAGTTTTTATGATTTTTTCAATTCGGAATATTAGGAAAACGGTATGTGATTGGTAATATTAGTTTTCGGTATAGTTATATCTCATTGCAAAACGGTTTATTATGAAAACGGTTTGTGATATATAAGATTAGTTTTCGTTATTGGTATATGTCTTTGCAAATCGGTATATTAAGAAAACGGTTTGTGGTTTATAGGAATAGTTTTCGGTAATTCTAAATGTCTTTGTTTATCGGTATATTAAGAAAAAGGAATGAGATTTCTAAGAATAGTTTTCGGTAATTCTAAATGTCTTTGCAAATCGGTATAGTAAGAAAACGGAATGAGATTTATAAGGTTAGTTTTTATGTTTTTTCCATTCGATATATTAAGAAAACGGTTTGTGGTTTATAAGATTAGTTTTCGGTTATTCTAAATGTCTTTGCAATTCGGTATATTAAGAAAACGGAATGAGATTTATAAGGTTAGTTTTTATGTTTTTCAATTCGGTATATTAGGAAAACGGTTTGTGATATATAAGATTAGTTTTCGTTATTGGTTTATGTCTTTGCGAATCGGTATATTAAGAAAACGGTTTGTGGTTTATAAGATTAGTTTTCGGTAATTCTAAATGTCTTTGTTAATCGGTATATTGAGAAACGGTTTGTAGTTTATAAGATTAGTTTTCGGTAATTCTAAAGTTCTTTGCAAATCGGTATATTAAGAAAACGGAATGTGATTTATAAGGTTAGTTTTTATGTTTTTCAATTCGGTATATTAAGAAAACGGTATGTGATTGGTAATATTAGTTTTCGGTATAGTTATATCTTATTGCAAAACGGTATATTAAGAAAACGGTTTGTGGTTTATAAGATTAGTTTTCGGTAATTCTAAATGTCTTTGCATATCGTTATATTAAGAAAACGGAATGAGATTTATAAGGTTAGTTTTTATGTTTTTCAATTCGGTATATTAGGAAAACGGTTTGTGATATATAAGATTAGTTTACGTTATTGGTTTATGTCTTTTCGAATTGGTATATTAAGAAAACGGTTTGTGGTTTATAAGATTAGTTTTCGGTAATTCTAAATGTGTTTGTTAATCGGTATATTAAGAAAACGGATTGTAGTTTATAAGATTAGTTTTTGGTAATTCTAAAGTTCTTTGCAAATCGGTATATTAAGAAAAAGGAATGAGATTTATAAAGGTAGTTTTTATGTTTTTCAATTCGGTATATTCGGAAAACGGTTTGTGATATATAAGATTAGTTTACGTTATTGGTTTATGTCTTTGCGAATCGGTATATTAAGAAAACGGTTTGTGTTTTTATAAGATTAGTTTTCGGTAATTCTAAATGTGTTTGTTAATCGGTATATTAAGAAAACGGATTGTAGTTTATAAGATTAGTTTTTGGTAATTCTAAAGTTCGTTGCAAATCGGTATATTAAGAAAACGGAATGTGATTTATAAGGTTAGTTTTTGTGTTTTTTAAATTCGGTATATTAAGAAAACGGTATGTGATTGGTAATATTAGTTTTCGGTATAGTTATAACTTATTGCAAAACGGTATATTAGGAAAACGGTTTGTGATATATAAGATTAGTTTTCGTTATTGGTTTATGTCTTTGCGAATCGGTATATTAAGAAAACGGTTTGTGGTTTATAAGATTAGTTTTCGGTAATTCTAAATGTCTTTGTTAATCGGTATATTGAGAAACGGTTTGTAGTTTATAAGATTAGTTTTCGGTAATTCTAAAGTTCTTTGCAAATCGGTATATTAAGAAAACGGAATGTGATTTATAAGGTTAGTTTTTATGTTTTTCAATTCGGTATATTAAGAAAACGGTATGTGATTGGTAATATTAGTTTTCGGTATAGTTATATCTTATTGCAAAATGGTATATTAAGAAAACGGTTTGTGGTTTATAAGATTAGTTTTCGGTAATTCTAAATGTCTTTGCATATCGTTATATTAAGAAAACGGAATGAGATTTATAAGGTTAGTTTTTATGTTTTTCAATTCGGTATATTAGGAAAACGGTTTGTGATATATAAGATTAGTTTACGTTATTGGTTTATGTCTTTTCGAATTGGTATATTAAGAAAACGGTTTGTGGTTTATAAGATTAGTTTTCGGTAATTCTAAATGTGTTTGTTAATCGGTATATTAAGAAAACGGATTGTAGTTTATAAGATTAATTTTTGGTAATTCTAAAGTTCTTTGCAAATCGGTATATTAAGAAAAAGGAATGAGATTTATAAAGGTAGTTTTTATGTTTTTCAATTCGGTATGTTCGGAAAACGGTTTGTGATATATAAGATTAGTTTACGTTATTGGTTTATGTTTTTGCGAATCGGTATATTAAGAAAACGGTTTGTGTTTTTATAAGATTAGTTTTCGGTAATTCTAAATGTGTTTGTTAATCGGTATATTAAGAAAACGGATTGTAGTTTATAAGATTAGTTTTTGGTAATTCTAAAGTTCGTTGCAAATCGGTATATTAAGAAAACGGAATGAGATTTATAAGGTTAGTTTTTATGTTTTTTTCAATTCGGAATATCAGGAAAACGGTATGTGATTGGTAATATTAGTTTTCGGTATAGTTATATCTCATTGCAAAACGGTTTATTTTGAAAACGGTTTGTGATATATAAGATTAGTTTTCGTTATTGGTATATGTCTTTGCAAATCGGTATATTAAGAAAACGGTTTGTGGTTTATAGGAATAGTTTTCGGTAATTCTAAATGTCTTTGTTTATCGGTATATTAAGAAAAAGGAATGAGATTTCTAAGAATAGTTTTCGGTAATTCTAAATGTCTTTGCAAATCGGTATAGTAAGAAAACGGAATGAGATTTATAAGGTTAGTTTTTATGTTTTTTCCATTCGATATATTAAGAAAACGGTTTGTGGTTTATAAGATTAGTTTTCGGTTATTCTAAATGTCTTTGCAATTCGGTATATTAAGAAAACGGAATGAGATTTATAAGGTTAGTTTTTATGTTTTTCAATTCGGTATATTAGGAAAACGGTTTGTGATATATAAGATTAGTTTTCGTTATTGGTTTATGTCTTTGCGAATCGGTATATTAAGAAAACGGTTTGTGGTTTATAAGATTAGTTTTCGGTAATTCTAAATGTCTTTGTTAATCGGTATATTGAGAAACGGTTTGTAGTTTATAAGATTAGTTTTCGGTAATTCTAAAGTTCTTTGCAAATCGGTATATTAAGAAAACGGAATGTGATTTATAAGGTTAGTTTTTATGTTTTTCAATTCGGTATATTAAGAAAACGGTATGTGATTGGTAATATTAGTTTTCGGTATAGTTATATCTTATTGCAAAACGGTATATTAAGAAAACGGTTTGTGGTTTATAAGATTAGTTTTCGGTAATTCTAAATGTCTTTGCATATCGTTATATTAAGAAAACGGAATGAGATTTATAAGGTTAGTTTTTATGTTTTTCAATTCGGTATATTAGGAAAACGGTTTGTGATATATAAGATTAGTTTACGTTATTGGTTTATGTCTTTTCGAATTGGTATATTAAGAAAACGGTTTGTGGTTTATAAGATTAGTTTTCGGTAATTCTAAATGTGTTTGTTAATCGGTATATTAAGAAAACGGATTGTAGTTTATAAGATTAGTTTTTGGTAATTCTAAAGTTCTTTGCAAATCGGTATATTAAGAAAAAGGAATGAGATTTATAAAGGTAGTTTTTATGTTTTTCAATTCGGTATATTCGGAAAACGGTTTGTGATATATAAGATTAGTTTACGTTATTGGTTTATGTCTTTGCGAATCGGTATATTAAGAAAACGGTTTGTGTTTTTATAAGATTAGTTTTCGGTAATTCTAAATGTGTTTGTTAATCGGTATATTAAGAAAACGGATTGTAGTTTATAAGATTAGTTTTTGGTAATTCTAAAGTTCGTTGCAAATCGGTATATTAAGAAAACGGAATGTGATTTATAAGGTTAGTTTTTGTGTTTTTTAAATTCGGTATATTAAGAAAACGGTATGTGATTGGTAATATTAGTTTTCGGTATAGTTATAACTTATTGCAAAACGGTATATTAGGAAAACGGTTTGTGATATATAAGATTAGTTTTCGTTATTGGTTTATGTCTTTGCGAATCGGTATATTAAGAAAACGGTTTGTGGTTTATAAGATTAGTTTTCGGTAATTCTAAATGTCTTTGTTAATCGGTATATTGAGAAACGGTTTGTAGTTTATAAGATTAGTTTTCGGTAATTCTAAAGTTCTTTGCAAATCGGTATATTAAGAAAACGGAATGTGATTTATAAGGTTAGTTTTTATGTTTTTCAATTCGGTATATTAAGAAAACGGTATGTGATTGGTAATATTAGTTTTCGGTATAGTTATATCTTATTGCAAAATGGTATATTAAGAAAACGGTTTGTGGTTTATAAGATTAGTTTTCGGTAATTCTAAATGTCTTTGCATATCGTTATATTAAGAAAACGGAATGAGATTTATAAGGTTAGTTTTTATGTTTTTCAATTCGGTATATTAGGAAAACGGTTTGTGATATATAAGATTAGTTTACGTTATTGGTTTATGTCTTTTCGAATTGGTATATTAAGAAAACGGTTTGTGGTTTATAAGATTAGTTTTCGGTAATTCTAAATGTGTTTGTTAATCGGTATATTAAGAAAACGGATTGTAGTTTATAAGATTAATTTTTGGTAATTCTAAAGTTCTTTGCAAATCGGTATATTAAGAAAAAGGAATGAGATTTATAAAGGTAGTTTTTATGTTTTTCAATTCGGTATGTTCGGAAAACGGTTTGTGATATATAAGATTAGTTTACGTTATTGGTTTATGTTTTTGCGAATCGGTATATTAAGAAAACGGTTTGTGTTTTTATAAGATTAGTTTTCGGTAATTCTAAATGTGTTTGTTAATCGGTATATTAAGAAAACGGATTGTAGTTTATAAGATTAGTTTTTGGTAATTCTAAAGTTCGTTGCAAATCGGTATATTAAGAAAACGGAATGAGATTTATAAGGTTAGTTTTTATGTTTTTTTCAATTCGGAATATCAGGAAAACGGTATGTGATTGGTAATATTAGTTTTCGGTATAGTTATATCTCATTGCAAAACGGTTTATTTTGAAAACGGTTTGTGATATATAAGATTAGTTTTCGTTATTGGTATATGTCTTTGCAAATCGGTATATTAAGAAAACGGTTTGTGGTTTATAGGAATAGTTTTCGGTAATTCTAAATGTCTTTGTTTATCGGTATATTAAGAAAAAGGAATGAGATTTCTAAGAATAGTTTTCGGTAATTCTAAATGTCTTTGCAAATCGGTATAGTAAGAAAACGGAATGAGATTTATAAGGTTAGTTTTTATGTTTTTCATTTCGGTATATTAGGAAAACGGTTTGTGATATATAAGATTAGTTTTCGTTATTGGTTTATGTCCTTGCGAATCAGTATGTTAAGAAAACGGTTTGTGGTTTATAAGATTAGTTTTCGGTAATTCGAAAGTTCTTTGCAAATCGGTATATTAAGAAAACGGAATGAGATTGATAAGGTTAGTTTTTATTTTTTTTCAATTCGGAATATTAGGAAAACGGTATGTTATTGGTAACATTAGTTTTCGGTATAGTTTATCTCATTGCAAAACGGTATATTAAGAAAACGGTTTGTGATATATAAGATTAGTTTTCGTTAATGGTATATGTCATTGCAAACCGGTATATCAAGAAAACGGTTTGTGGTTTATAAGATTAGTTTTCGGCAATTGCAAATTATCTTTGCAAATCGGTATATTAAGAAAAAGGAATGAGATTTATAAAGTTAGTTTTTATGTTTTTCAATTCGGTATATTAGGAAAACGGTTTGTGATATATAAGATTAGTTTACGTCATTGGTTAATGTCTTTGCGAATCGGTATATTAAGAAAACGGTTTGTGGTTTATAAGATTATTTTTGGTAATTCTAAATGTCTTTGTTTATCGGTATATTAAGAAAACGGAATGAGATTTATAAGGTTAGTTTTTATGTTTTTTCAATTCGGTATATTAAGAAAAAGGTATGTAATTGGTAATATTAGTTTTCGGTATAGTTATATCTCTTTGAAAAACGGTATATTAAGAAAACTTTTTGTGGTTTATAAGATTATTTTATATGTTTTTTTCAATTCGGTATATTAAGAGAACGGTTTGTGATATATAAGATTAGTTTTCGTTATTGGTATATGTCTTTACAAATCAGTATATTAAGAAAACGGTATGTGATATATAAGATTAGTTTTCGGTAATTCTAAATGTCTTTGCAAATCGGTACAGTAAGAAAACGGAATGAGATTTATAAGGTTAGTTTTTATGTTTTTCATTTCGGTATATTAGGAAAACGGTTTGTGATATATAAGATTAGTTTTCGTTATTGGTTTATGTCCTTGCGAATCAGTATGTTAAGAAAACGGTTTGTGGTTTATAAGATTAGTTTTCGGTAATTCGAAAGTTCTTTGCAAATCGGTATATTAAGAAAACGGAATGAGATTGATAAGGTTAGTTTTTATTTTTTTTCAATTCGGAATATTAGGAAAACGGTATGTTATTGGTAACATTAGTTCTCGGTATAGTTTATCTCATTGCAAAACGGTATATTAAGAAAACGGTTTGTGATATATAAGATTAGTTTTCGTTAATGGTATATGTCATTGCAAACCGGTATATCAAGAAAACGGTTTGTGGTTTATAAGATTAGTTTTCGGCAATTGCAAATTATCTTTGCAAATCGGTATATTAAGAAAAAGGAATGAGATTTATAAAGTTAGTTTTTATGTTTTTCAATTCGGTATATTAGGAAAACGGTTTGTGATATATAAGATTAGTTTACGTCATTGGTTAATGTCTTTGCGAATCGGTATATTAAGAAAACGGTTTGTGGTTTATAAGATTATTTTTGGTAATTCTAAATGTCTTTGTTTATCGGTATATTAAGAAAACGGAATGAGATTTATAAGGTTAGTTTTTATGTTTTTTCAATTCGGTATATTAAGAAAAAGATATGTAATTGGTAATATTAGTTTTCGGTATAGTTATATCTCTTTGAAAAACGGTATATTAAGAAAACGGTTTGTGATATATAAGATTAGTTTTCGGTAATTCTAAATGTCTTTGCAAATCAGTAAAATAAGAAAACGGAATGAGATTTATAGTTTTTGTGTTTTTCAATTCGGTATATTAGGAAAACGGTTTGTGATATATAAGATTAGTTTTCGTTATTGGTTTATGTCTTTGCGAATCGGTATATTAAGAAAACGGTTTGTGGTTTATAAGATTAGTTTTCGGTAATTCTAAATGTCTTTGTTAATCGGTATATTGAGAAACGGTTTGTAGTTTATAAGATTAGTTTTCGGTAATTCTAAAGTTCTTTGCAAATCGGTATATTAAGAAAACGGAATGTGATTTATAAGGTTAGTTTTTATGTTTTTCAATTCGGTATATTAAGAAAACGGTATGTGATTGGTAATATTAGTTTTCGGTATAGTTATATCTTATTGCAAAACGGTATATTAAGAAAACGGTTTGTGGTTTATAAGATTAGTTTTCGGTAATTCTAAATGTCTTTGCATATCGTTATATTAAGAAAACGGAATGAGATTTATAAGGTTAGTTTTTATGTTTTTCAATTCGGTATATTAGGAAAACGGTTTGTGATATATAAGATTAGTTTACGTTATTGGTTTATGTCTTTTCGAATTGGTATATTATACCAGGTATATTAAGAAAACGGTTTGTGGTTTAAAAGATTAGTTTTCGGTAATTCTAAATGTGTTTGTTAATCGGTATATTAAGAAAACGGATTGTAGTTTATAAGATTAGTTTTTGGTAATTCTAAAGTTCTTTGCAAATCGGTATATTAAGAAAATGGAATGAGATTTATAAGGTTGGTTTTTGTGTTTTTTAAATTCGGTATATTAAGAAAACGGTATGTGATTGGTAATATTAGTTTTCGGTATAGTTATATCTTATTGCAAAACGGTATATTAAGAAAACGGTTTGTGATATATAAGATTAGTTTTCGTTATTGGTATATGTCTTTGCAATTCGGTATATTAAGAAAACGGTTTGTGATATATAAGATTAGTTTTCGGTAATTCTAAATGTCTTTGCAAAGCAGTAAAATAAGAAAACGGAATGAGATTTATAAGGTTAGTTTTTATGTTTTTTCCATTCGATATAATAAGAAAACGGTTTGTGGTTTATAAGATTAGTTTTCGGTTATTCTAAATGTCTTTGCAATTCGGTATATTAAGAAAACGGAATGAGATTTATAAGGTTAGTATTTATGTTTTTCAATTCGGTATATTAGGAAAACGGTTTGTGATATATAAGATTAGTTTTCGTTATTGGTTTATGTCTTTGCGAATCGGTATATTAAGAAAACGGTTTGTGGTTTATAAGATTAGTTTTCGGTAATTCTAAATGTCTTTGTTAATCGGTATATTGAGAAACGGTTTGTAGTTTATAAGATTAGTTTTTGGTAATTCTAAAGTTCTTTGCAAATCGGTATATTAAGAAAATGGAATGAGATTTATAAGGTTGGTTTTTGTGTTTTTTAAATTCGGTATATTAAGAAAACGGTATGTGATTGGTAATATTAGTTTTCGGTATAGTTATATCTTATTGCAAAACGGTATATTAAGAAAACGGTTTGTGGTTTATAAGATTAGTTTTCGGTAATTCTAAATGTCTTTGCATATCGTTATATTAAGAAAACGGAATGAGATTTATAAGGTTAGTTTTTATGTTTTTCAATTCGGTATATTAGGAAAACGGTTTGTGATGTATAAGATTAGTTTACGTTATTGGTTTATGTCTTTTCGAATTAGTATATTAAGAAAACGGTTTGTGGTTTATAAGATTAGTTTTCGGTAATTCTAAATGTGTTTGTTAATCGGTATATTAAGAAAACGGATTGTAGTTTATAAGATTAGTTTTTGGTAATTCTAAAGTTCTTTGCAAATCGGTATATTAAGAAAATGGAATGAGATTTATAAGGTTGGTTTTTGTGTTTTTTAAATTCGGTATATTAAGAAAACGGTATGTGATTGGTAATATTAGTTTTCGGTATAGTTATAACTTATTGCAAAACGGTATATTAAGAAAACGGTTTGTGATATATAAGATTAGTTTTCGTTATTGGTATATGTCTTTGCAATTCGGTATATTAAGAAAACGGTTTGTGATATATAAGATTAGTTTTCGGTAATTCTAAATGTCTTTGCAAATCAGTAAAATAAGAAAACGGTATGAGATTTATAAGGTTAGTTTTTATGTTTTTTCCATTCGATATATTAAGAAAACGGTTTGTGGTTTATAAGATTAGCTTTCGGTTATTCTAAATGTCTTTGCAATTCGGTATATTAAGAAAACGGAATGAGATTTATAAGGTTAGTTTTTATGTTTTTCAATTCGGTATATTAGGAAAACGGTTTGTGATATATAAGATTAGTTTTCGTTATTGGTTTATGTCTTTGCGAATCGGTATATTAAGAAAACGGTTTGTGGTTTATAAGATTAGTTTTCGGTAATTCTAAATGTCTTTGTTAATCGGTATATTGACAAACGGTTTGTAGTTTATAAGATTAGTTTTCGGTAATTCTAAAGTTCTTTGCAAATCGGTATATTAAGAAAACGGAATGTGATTTATAAGGTTAGTTTTTATGTTTTTCAATTCGGTATATTAAGAAACCGGTATGTGATTGGTAATATTAGTTTTCGGTATAGTTATATCTTATTGCAAAACGGTATATTAAGAAAACGGTTTGTGGTTTATAAGATTAGTTTTCGGTAATTCTAAATGTCTTTGCATATCGTTATATTAAGAAAACGGAATGAGATTTATAAGGTTAGTTTTTATGTTTTTCAATTCGGTATATTAGGAAAACGGTTTGTGATATATAAGATTAGTTACGTTATTGGTTTATGTCTTTTCGAATTGGTATATTAAGAAAACGGTTTGTGGTTTATAAGATTAGTTTTCGGTAATTCTAAATGTGTTTGTTAATCGGTATATTAAGAAAACGGATTGTAGTTTATAAGATTAGTTTTTGGTAATTCTAAAGTTCTTTGCAAATCGGTATATTAAGAAAAAGGAATGAGATTTATAAAGGTAGTTTTTATGTTTTTCAATTCGGTATGTTCGGAAAACGGTTTGTGATATATAAGATTAGTTTACGTTATTGGTTTATGTCTTTGCGAATCGGTATATTAAGAAAACGGTTTGTGTTTTTATAAGATTAGTTTTCGGTAATTCTAAATGTGTTTGTTAATCGGTATATTAAGAAAACGGATTGTAGTTTATAAGATTAGTTTTTGGTAATTCTAAAGTTCGTTGCAAATCGGTATACAGTAAAACCTCTACTAACGGACACCTCTAAATAGCGGTCACTCCCCATTACCGGACGATTTTTTTTGCACCAACAATTTAATACAATTTTTAAGGCATTTTAACCTCTATTTAACGAAACCTCTCATTAACGGTCACGGACAGGCTGTGTTGGTTAGAAATCGATTAAAAAAACCTCTAAAAGACGGACAGTATGACTTTATCCCTTTCCCGTTTCTCGGAAACAATTAGTTGTTTCCGGTCTAAGGAAACAGGGACAGTTGTATTTACTTTTGAGTAAAGGTTTTCCGCATAAATACTTTTTTTTTATTCTCGAACTTGCTTTATTAAAATTTAGTTCTGTTCTAACCCTCGTGGCAGGCGGCTGAAAATGTTTCCCTCACGTAAGAGACTCACTTTAGAACAAAAAATAAATGTAATCGACTTTTATGACCTTGAAAAGTTAAGTGTACGTGCGCTAGCGGAAAGACTCAATATCGGTAGGACACTAGTTTCGGGAACACTCAAAAACGGTGCGATGTTTTTTTTTATTCTACTTACCTTTTAAACACATGGAAAATTGAATAAGAGAGAATTAATTTGTACAAATACATATTTATAAAAAAATAAAACCTCCCTTTAAGGGACACCTCTAAATAACGGACAAAAATATTTGCACCAGGGCTGTCCGTTAATTCGAGGTTTTACTGTATTAAGAAAACGGAATGAGATTGATAAGGTTAGTTTTTATTTTTTTTCAATTCGGAATATTAGGAAAACGGTATGTTATTGGTAACATTAGTTTTCGGTATAGTTTATCTCATTGCAAAACGGTATATTAAGAAAACGGTTTGTGATATATAAGATTAGTTTTCGTTAATGGTATATGTCATTGCAAACCGGTATATCAAGAAAACGGTTTGTGGTTTATAAGATTAGTTTTCGGCAATTGCAAATTATCTTTGCAAATCGGTATATTAAGAAAAAGGAATGAGATTTATAAAGTTAGTTTTTATGTTTTTCAATTCGGTATATTAGGAAAACGGTTTGTGATATATAAGATTAGTTTACGTCATTGGTTAATGTCTTTGCGAATCGGTATATTAAGAAAACGGTTTGTGGTTTATAAGATTATTTTTTGGTAATTCTAAATGTCTTTGTTTATCGGTATATTAAGAAAACGGAATGAGATTTATAAGGTTAGTTTTTATGTTTTTTCAATTCGGTATATTAAGAAAAAGGTATGTAATTGGTAATATTAGTTTTCGGTATAGTTATATCTCTTTGAAAAACGGTATATTAAGAAAACGGTTTGTGATATATAAGATTAGTTTTCGGTAATTCTAAATGTCTTTGCAAATCAGTAAAATAAGAAAACGGAATGAGATTTATAAGGTTAGTTCTTGTGTTTTTCAATTCGGTATATTAGGAAAACGGTTTGTGATATATAAGATTAGTTTTCGTTATTGGTTTATGTCTTTGCGAATCGGTATATTAAGAAAACGGTTTGTGGTTTATAAGATTAGTTTTCGGTAATTCTAAATGTCTTTGTTAATCGGTATATTGAGAAACGGTTTGTAGTTTATAAGATTAGTTTTCGGTAATTCTAAAGTTCTTTGCAAATCGGTATATTAAGAAAACGGAAAGTGATTTATAAGGTTAGTTTTTATGTTTTTCAATTCGGTATATTAAGACAACGGTATGTGATTGGTAATATTAGTTTTCGGTATAGTTATATCTTATTGCAAAACGGTATATTAAGAAAACGGTTTGTGGTTTATAAGATTAGTTTTCGGTAATTCTAAATGTCTTTGCATATCGTTATATTAAGAAAACGGAATGAGATTTATAAGGTTAGTTTTTATGTTTATCAATTCGGTATATTAGGAAAACGGTTTGTGATATATAAGATTAGTTTACGTTATTGGTTTATGCCTTTTCGAATTGGTATATTATACCAGGTATATTAAGAAAACGGTTTGTGGTTTAAAAGATTAGTTTTCGGTAATTCTAAATGTGTTTGTTAATCGGTATATTAAGAAAACGGATTGTAGTTTATAAGATTAGTTTTTGGTAATTCTAAAGTTCTTTGCAAATCGGTATATTAAGAAAATGGGATGAGATTTATAAGGTTGGTTTTTGTGTTTTTTAAATTCGGTATATTAAGAAAACGGTATGTGATTGGTAATATTAGTTTTCGGTATAGTTATATCTTATTGCAAAACGGTAAATTAAGAAAACGGTTTGTGATATATAAGATTAGTTTTCGTTATTGGTATATGTCTTTGCAATTCGGTATATTAAGAAAACGGTTTGTGATATATAAGATTAGTTTTCAGTAATTCTAAATGTCTTTGCAAATCAGTAAAATAAGAAAACGGAATGAGATTTATAAGGTTAGTTTTTATGTTTTTTCCATTCGATATATTAAGAAAACGGTTTGTGGTTTATAAGATTAGTTTTCGGTAATTCTAAATGTCTTTGCATATCGTTATATTAAGAAAACGGAATGAGATTTATAAGGTTAGTTTTTATGTTTTTCAATTCGGTATATTAGAAAAACGGTTTGTGATATACAAGATTAGTTTTCGTTATTGGTTTATGTCTTTGCGAATCGGTATATTAAGAAAACGGTTTGTGGTTTATAAGATTAGTTTTCGGTAATTCTAAATGTCTTTGTTAATCGGTATATTAAGAAAACGGTTTGTAGTTTATAAGATTAGTTTTCGGTAATTCTAAAGTTCTTTGCAAAACGGTATATTAAGAAAACGGAATGTGATTTATAAGGTTAGTTTTTATGTTTTTCAATTCGGTATATTAAGAAAACGGTATGTGATTGGTAATATTAGTTTTCGGTATAGTTATATCTTATTGCAAAACGGTATATTAAGAAAACGGTTTGTGGTTTATAAGATTAGTTTTCGGTAATTCTAAAGTTCTTTGCAAATCGGTATATTAAGAAAACGGAATGTGATTTATAAGGTTAGTTTTTATGTTTTTCAATTCGGTATATTAAGAAAACGGTATGTGATTGGTAATATTAGTTTTCGGTATAGTTATATCTTATTGCAAAACGGTATATTAAGAAAACGGTTTGTGGTTTATAAGATTAGTTTTCGGTAATTCTAAATGTCTTTGCATATCGTTATATTAAGAAAACGGAATGAGATTTATAAGGTTAGTTTTTATGTTTTTCAATTTGGTACATTAGGAAAACGGTTTGTGATATATAAGATTAGTTTTCGTTATTGGTTTATGTCTTTGCGAATCGGTATATTAAGAAAACGGTTTGTGGTTTATAAGATTAGTTTTCGGTAATTCTAAATGTCTTTGTTAATCGGTATATTAAGAAAACGGATTGTAGTTTATAATATTAGTTTTCGGTAATTCTAAAGTTCTTTGCAAATCGGTATATTAAAAACACGGAATGTGATTTATAAGGTTAGTTTTTATGTTTTTCAATTCGGTATATTAAGAAAACGGTATGTGATTGGTAATATTAGTTTTCGGTATAGTTATATCTTATTGCAAAACGGTATATTAAGAAAACGGTTTGTGGTTTATAAGATTAGTTTTCGGTAATTCTAAATGTCTTTGCATATCGTTATATTAAGGAAACGGAATGAGATTTATAAGATTAGTTTTTGGTAATTCTAAATGTCTTTGTTTATCGGTATATTAAGAAAACGGAATGAGATTTATAAGGTTAGTTTTTGTGTTTTTTAAATTCGGTATATTAAGAAAACGGTATGAGATTTATAAGGTTAGTTTTTGTGTTTTTTAAATTCGGTATATTAAGAAAACGGTATGTTATTGGTAATATTAGTTATCGGTATAGTTATATCTTATAGCAAAACGGTATATTAAGAAAACGGTTTGTGATATATAAGATTAGTTTTCGGTAATTCTAAATGTCTTTGCAAATCAGTAAAATAAGAAAACGGAATGAGATTTATAAGGTTAGTTTTTATGTTTTTTCCATTCGATATATTAAGAAAACGGTTTGTGATATATAAGATTAGTTATCGGTAATTCTAAATGTCTCTGCAAGTCAGTATATTAAGAAAACGGTTTGTGATATATAAGATTAGTTTTCGGTCATTCTAAATGTCTTTGCAAATCAGTATATTAAGAAAACGGAATGAGATTAATAAGGTTAGTTTTTATGTTTTTTCTATTCGATATATTAAGAAAACGGTTTGTGGTTTATAAGATTAGTTATCGGTAATTCTAAATGTCTTTGCAAATCAGTATATTAAGAAAACGGTTTGTGGTTTATAAGATTAGTTTTATGTCATTCTAAATGGCTTTGCAAATCGGTATATTAAGAAAACAGAATTAGATTTATAAGGTTAGTTTTCGTTATTGGTATATGTCTTTGCGAATCGATATACTAAGAAAACGGAATGAGATTTATCAGGTTAGTTTTTATGATTTTCAATTCGGTATATAAGGAAAACGGTTTGTGATATATAAGATTAGTTTTCGTTATTGGTTTATGTCTTTGCGAATCGGTATATTAAGAAAACGGTTTGTGGTTTATAAGATTATTTTTCAGTTATTTTAAATGTCTTTTCAAATCGGTATAGTAAGAAAACGGAATGAGATTTAGAAGGTTAGTTTTTATGTTTTTCAATTCGGCATATTAGGAAAACGGTTTGTGATATATAAGATTAGTTTTCGTTATTGGTATATGTCTCTGCGAATCGGTATATTAAGAAAACGGTTTGTGGTTTATAAGATTAGTTTTTGGTAATTCTAAATGTCATTGTTTATCGGTATATTACGAAAACGGAATGAGATTTATAAGGTTAGTTTTTATGTTTTTTCAATTCGGTATATTAAGAAAAAGGTATGTAATTGGTAATATTAGTTTTCGGTATAGTTATATCTCTTTGAAAAACGGTATATTAAGAAAACGGTTTGTGGTTTATAAGATTAGTTTTCGGTAATTCTAAATGTCTTTGCATATCGTTATATTAAGAAAACGGAATGAGATCTATAAGGTTAGTTTTTATGTTTTTCAATTCGGTATATTAGGAAAACGGTTTGTGATATATAAGATTAGTTTACGTTATTGGTTTATGTCTTTTCGAATTGGTATATTAAGAAAACGGTTTGTGGTTTATAAGATTAGTTATCGGTAATTCTAAATGTGTTTGTTAATCAGTATATTAAGAAAACGGATTGTAGTTTATAAGATTAGTTTTTGGTAATTCTAAAGTTCTTTGCAAATCGGTATATTAAGAAAATGGAATGAGATTTATAAGGTTGGTTTTTGTGTTTTTTAAATTCGGTATATTAAGAAAACGGTATGTGATTGGTAATATTAGTTTTCGGTATAGTTATAACTTATTGCAAAACGGTATATTAAGAAAACGGTTTATGATATATAAGATTAGTTTTCGTTATTGGTATATGTCTTTGCAATTCGGTATATTAAGAAAACGGTTTGTGATATATAAGATTAGTTTTCGGTAATTCTAAATGTCTTTGCAAATCAGTAAAATAAGAAAACGGAATGAGATTTATAAGGTTAGTTTTTATGTTTTTTCCATTCGATATATTAAGAAAACGGTTTGTGGTTTATAAGATTAGCTTTCGGTTATTCTAAATGTCTTTGCAATTCGGTATATTAAGAAAACGGAATGAGATTTATAAGGTTAGTTTTTATGTTTTTCAATTCGGTATATTAGGAAAACGGTTTGTGATATATAAGATTAGTTTTCGTTATTGGTTTATGTCTTTGCGAATCGGTATATTAAGAAAACGGTTTGTGGTTTATAAGATTAGTTTTCGGTAATTCTAAATGTCTTTGTTAATCGGTATATTGACAAACTGTTTGTAGTTTATAAGATTAGTTTTCGGTAATTCTAAAGTTCTTTGCAAATCGGTATATTAAGAAAACGGAATGTGATTTATAAGGTTAGTTTTTATGTTTTTCAATTCGGTATATTAAGAAACCGGTATGTGATTGGTAATATTAGTTTTCGGTATAGTTATATCTTATTGCAAAACGGTATATTAAGAAAACGGTTTGTGGTTTATAAGATTAGTTTTCGGTAATTCTAAATGTCTTTGCATATCGTTATATTAAGAAAACGGAATGAGATTTATAAGGTTAGTTTTTATGTTTTTCAATTCGGTATATTAGGAAAACGGTTTGTGATATATAAGATTAGTTTACGTTATTGGTTTATGTCTTTTCGAATTGGTATATTAAGAAAACGGTTTGTGGTTTATAAGATTAGTTTTCGGTAATTCTAAATGTGTTTGTTAATCGGTATATTAAGAAAACGGATTGTAGTTTATAAGATTAGTTTTTGGTAATTCTAAAGTTCTTTGCAAATCGGTATATTAAGAGAATGGAATGAGATTTATAAGGTTGGTTTTTGTGTTTTTCAATTCGGTATATTAAGAAACCGGTATGTGATTGGTAATATTAGTTTTCGGTATAGTTATATCTTATTCCTAAACGGTATATTAAGACAACGGTTTGTGGTTTATAAGATTAGTTTTCGGTAATTCTAAATGTCTTTGCATATCGTTATATTAAGAAAACGGAATGAGATTTATAAGGTTAGTTTTTATGTTTTTCAATTCGGTATATTAGGAAAACGGTTTGTGATATATAAGATTAGTTTACGTTATTGGTTTATGTCTTTTCGAATTGGTATATTAAGAAAACGGTTTGTGGTTTATAAGATTAGTTTTCGGTAATTCTAAATGTGTTTGTTAATCGGTATATTAAGAAAACGGATTGTAGTTTATAAGATTAGTTTTTGGAAATTCTAAAGTTCTTTGCAAATCGGTATATTAAGAAAAAGGAATGAGATTTATAAAGGTAGTTTTTATGTTTTTCAATTCGGTATGTTCGGAAAACGGTTTGTGATATATAAGATTAGTTTACGTTATTGGTTTATGTCTTTGCGATTCGGTATATTAAGAAAACGGTTTGTGTTTTTATAAGATTAGTTTTCGGTAATTCTAAATGTGTTTGTTAATCGGTATATTAAGAAAACGGATTGTAGTTTATAAGATTAGTTTTTGGTAATTCTAAAGTTCGTTGCAAATCGGTATATTAAGAAAACGGAATGAGATTTATAAGGTTAGTTTTTATGTTTTTTTCAATTCGGAATATTAGGAAAACGGTATGTGATTGGTAATATTAGTTTTCGGTATAGTTATATCTCATTGCAAAACGGTTTATTATGAAAACGGTTTGTGATATATAAGATAAGTTTTCGTTATTGGTATATGTCTTTGCAAATCGGTATATTAAGAAAACGGTTTGT
>JBBAGI010000079.1:0-50000 GCA_037127475.1 Arma custos | reverse complement strand
TGAAGGTTTGAAAGTATGAAGGTTTCAAATATTGAAGGTTTGAATGTTTGAAGGTTTCAAATATTGAAGGTTTGAAGGTTTGACGGTTTGAAATAATAAAGGTTTGAAGGTTTGACTGTTTGAGGTTGGAAATATTGAAGGTTTGAAGGTTTGACGGTTTGTGGTTTGAAATATTGAAGGTTTGAAGTTTTGAAAGTTTGAAGGTTTAAAATATTGAAGGTTTGAGGTTTGAAATATTGAAGGTTTGAAAGTTTGAAGGTTTCAAATATTGAAGGTTTGAATGTTTGAAGGTTTCAAATATTGAAGGTTTGAATGTTTAAAGGTTTCAAATATTGAAGGTTTGAAGTTTTGAAAATTTGAAGGTTTGACGGTTTGGAATATTTAAAGGTTTGAAAGATTGAAGGTTTGAAAGTTTCAAATATTGAAGGTTTGACAGTTTGAAGTTTGAAATATTGAAGGTTTGACGGTTTGTGGTTTGAAATATTGAAGGTTTGAAGTTTTGAAAGTTTGAAGGTTTCAAATATTGAAGGTTTGAATGTTTGAAGGTTTGAGGTTTGAAATATTGAAGGTTTGAATGTTTGAAGGTTTGAGGTTTGAAATATTGAAGGTTTGAAGGTTTGAAAGTTTGAAGGTTTGAAATATTGAAGGTTTGACGGTTTGTGGTGGCGAAAATAGGAGTGAAAGTAAAAGCGAAAATGAGAGAGAAAGTAAAAGCGAAAATGAGAGTGAAATCGAAAATGAGAGAGAAAGTGGAAGCGAAAAAACCTTCAATATTTGAAACCTTCAAACCTTCAATAATTCAAACCTCAAACCGTCAAACCTTCAAACCTTCAATATTTCAAACCTCAAACCTTCAAACATTTAAACCTTCAATATTTGAAACCTTCAAACCTTCAATATTTCAAACCTCAAACCTTCAAACATTCAAACCTTCAATATTTGAAACCTTCAAACTTTCAAAACTTCAAACCTTTAATATTTAGAACCACAAACCGTCAAACCTTCAATATTTGAAACCATCAAACTTTCAAACCTTCAATCTTTCAAACCTTTCAATATTCCAAACCGTCAAACCTTCAAACTTTCAAAACTTCAATATTTGAAACCTTCAAACTTTCAAACCACAATCCGTCAAACCTTCAAACCTTCAATATTTCAAACCTCAAACCTTCAAACATTCAAACCTTCAATATTTGAAACCTTCAAACTTTCAAACCTTCAAACCTTCAATATTTCAAACCTCAAACCTTCAAACATTCAAACCTTCAATATTTGAAACCTTCAAACCTTCATTATCTACAATCGATATATTATCGATAATCGATATATTTTCGATAATCGATATATTATCTACAATCGATATATTATCTACAATCGATATATTTTCGATAATCGATATTTTATCGATAATCGATATATTATGGATAATCGAACTATTATCGATATAATATCTATAATCGATCTATGATCGATAATCAATATATATATATTATCGATAATCGAAATGTAATAGATAATCGATATATGATCGATAATCGATATATTATCTACAATCGATATATTATCTACAATCGATATATTTTCGATAATCGATATTTTATCGGTAATCGATATTTTATCGATAATCGATATATTATGGATAATCGATATATTATCGATATAATATCTATAATCGATCTATGATCGATAATCAATATATATATTATCGATAATCGAAATGTAATAGATAATCGATATATGATCGATAATCGATATATTATCTACAATCGATATATTATCTACAATCGATATATTTTCGATAATCGATATTTTATCAGTAATCGATATTTTAACGATAATCGATATATTGTCAATAATCGATATATTGTCGATAATCGATATATTATCGATAATCGATATATTATCGATAATCGATATATTATCGATAATCGATATGTTATCGATAATCGATATATTATCGATATAATATCTATAATCGATATATTATCTATAATCGATAGGTTTGAAATATTGAAGGTTTCAAATATTGAAGGTTTGAATGTTTGAAGGTTTGAAGGTTTGAGGTTTGAAATATTGAAGGTTTGAATGTTTGAAGGTTTGAGGTTTGAAATATTGAAGGTTTGAAGGTTTGAAAGTTTGAAGGTTTCAAATATTGAAGGTTTGAAGGTTTGAGGTTTGAAATATTGAAGGTTTGAATGTTTGAAGGTTTCAAATATTGAAGGTTTGAATGTTTGAAGGTTTCAAATATTGAAGGTTTGAAGGTTTGACGGTTTAAAATATTGAAGGTTTGAAAATTTGAAGGTTTCAAATATTGAAGGTTTGACAGTTTGAAGTTTGAAATATTGAAGGTTTGAAGGTTTCAAATATTGAAGGTTTGACGGTTTGAAATGTCGAAGGTTCACTCTCATTTTCGCTTCCACTTTCTCTCTCATTTTCGATTTCACTCTCATTTTCGCTTTTACTTTCTCTCTCATTTTCGCTTTTACTTTCTCTCTCATTTTCGCTTTTACTTTCACTCCTTTTTTCGCTTTCGTTACCTCTCTCAAGGTTTGAATGTTTGAAGGTTTGAGGTTTGAAAGTTTGAAGGTTTGAAATATTGAAGGTTTGACGGTTTGAAATATTGAAGGTTTGAAGTTTTGAAAGTTTGAAGGTTTGACGGTTTGGAATATTGAAAGGTTTGAAAGATTGAAGGTTTGAAAGATTGAAGGTTTGAAAGATTGAAGGTTTGAAAGTTTGAAGGTTTCAAATATTGAAGGTTTCAAATATTGAAGGTTTGAAGTTTGAATTATTGAAGTTTTGACGGTTTGTGGTTTGAAATATTGAAGGTTTGAAGGTTTGAAGGTTTGAGGTTTGAAATATTGAAGGTTTGAAGGTTTGAGGTTTGAAATATTGAAGGTTTGAGGTTTGAAATATTGAAGGTTTGAAGGTTCGACGGTTTGTGGTTTGAAATATTGAAGGTTTGAAAGTTTGAAGGTTTCAAATATTGAAGGTTTGAATGTTTGAAGTTTGAAGTATTGAAGGTTTGAAAGTATGAAGGTTTCAAATATTGAAGGTTTGAATGTTTGAAGGTTTCAAATATTGAAGGTTTGAAGGTTTGACGGTTTGAAATAATGAAGGTTTGACTGTTTGAGGTTGGAAATATTGAAGGTTTGAGGTTTGAAATATTGAAGGTTTGAAGGTTCGACGGTTTGTGGTTTGAAATATTGAAGGTTTGAAAGTTTGAAGGTTTCAAATATTGAAGGTTTGAATGTTTGAAGTTTGAAATATTGAAGGTTTGAAAGTATGAAGGTTTCAAATATTGAAGGTTTGAATGTTTGAAGGTTTGAAATATTGAAGGTTTGAAGGTTTGAAATAATGAAGGTTTGAAGTTTTGAAAGTTTGAAGGTTTGACTGTTTGAGGTTGGAAATATTGAAGGTTTGAAGTTTTGACGGTTTGTGGTATGAAATATTGAAGGTTTGAAGTTTTGAAAGTTTGAAGGTTTTAAATATTGAAGGTTTGAGGTTTGAAATATTGCAGGTTTGAAAGTTTGAAGGTTTGAAATATTGAAGGTTTGAATGTTTGAAGGTTTGAATGTTTGAAGGTTTCAAATATTGAAGGTTTGACGGTTTGGAATATTTAAAGGTTTGAAGTTTGAAATATTGAAGTTTTGACGGTTTGTGGTTTGAAATATTGAAGGTTTGAAGGTTTGAAGGTTTGAGGTTTGAAATATTGAAGGTTTGAAAGTTTGAAGGTTTCAAATATTGAAGGTTTGAAGGTTTGAGGTTTGAAATATTGAAGGTTTGAAGGTTTGAAAGTTTGAAGGTTTCAAATATTGAAGGTTTGAAGGTTTGAGGTTTGAAATATTGAAGGTTTGAAGGTTCGACGGTTTGTGGTTTTGAATATTGAAGGTTTGAAAGTTTGAAGGTTTCAAATATTGAAGGTTTGAATGTTTGAAGTTTGAAATATTGAAGGTTTGAAAGTATGAAGGTTTCAAATATTGAAGGTTTGAATGTTTGAAGGTTTCAAATATTGAAGGTTTGAAGGTTTGACGGTTTGAAATAATAAAGGTTTGAAGGTTTGACTGTTTGAGGTTGGAAATATTGAAGGTTTGACGGTTTGTGGTTTGAAATATTGAAGGTTTGAAGTTTTGAAAGTTTGAAGGTTTAAAATATTGAAGGTTTGAGGTTTGAAATATTGAAGGTTTGAAAGTTTGAAGGTTTCAAATATTGAAGGTTTGAATGTTTGAAGGTTTCAAATATTGAAGGTTTGAATGTTTAAAGGTTTCAAATATTGAAGGTTTGAAGTTTTGAAAATTTGAAGGTTTGACGGTTTGGAATATTTAAAGGTTTGAAAGATTGAAGGTTTGAAAGTTTCAAATATTGAAGGTTTGACAGTTTGAAGTTTGAAATATTGAAGGTTTGACGGTTTGTGGTTTGAAATATTGAAGGTTTGAAGTTTTGAAAGTTTGAAGGTTTCAAATATTGAAGGTTTGAATGTTTGAAGGTTTGAGGTTTGAAATATTGAAGGTTTGAATGTTTGAAGGTTTGAGGTTTGAAATATTGAAGGTTTGAAGGTTTGAAAGTTTGAAGGTTTGAAATATTGAAGGTTTGACGGTTTGTGGTGGCGAAAATAGGAGTGAAAGTAAAAGCGAAAATGAGAGAGAAAGTAAAAGCGAAAATGAGAGTGAAATCGAAAATGAGAGAGAAAGTGGAAGCGAAAAAACCTTCAATATTTGAAACCTTCAAACCTTCAATAATTCAAACCTCAAACCGTCAAACCTTCAAACCTTCAATATTTCAAACCTCAAACCTTCAAACATTTAAACCTTCAATATTTGAAACCTTCAAACCTTCAATATTTCAAACCTCAAACCTTCAAACATTCAAACCTTCAATATTTGAAACCTTCAAACTTTCAAAACTTCAAACCTTTAATATTTAGAACCACAAACCGTCAAACCTTCAATATTTGAAACCATCAAACTTTCAAACCTTCAATCTTTCAAACCTTTCAATATTCCAAACCGTCAAACCTTCAAACTTTCAAAACTTCAATATTTGAAACCTTCAAACTTTCAAACCACAATCCGTCAAACCTTCAAACCTTCAATATTTCAAACCTCAAACCTTCAAACATTCAAACCTTCAATATTTGAAACCTTCAAACTTTCAAACCTTCAAACCTTCAATATTTCAAACCTCAAACCTTCAAACATTCAAACCTTCAATATTTGAAACCTTCAAACCTTCATTATCTACAATCGATATATTATCGATAATCGATATATTTTCGATAATCGATATATTATCTACAATCGATATATTATCTACAATCGATATATTTTCGATAATCGATATTTTATCGATAATCGATATATTATGGATAATCGATATATTATCGATATAATATCTATAATCGATCTATGATCGATAATCAATATATATATTATCGATAATCGAAATGTAATAGATAATCGATATATGATCGATAATCGATATATTATCTACAATCGATATATTATCTACAATCGATATATTTTCGATAATCGATATTTTATCGGTAATCGATATTTTATCGATAATCGATATATTATGGATAATCGATATATTATCGATATAATATCTATAATCGATCTATGATCGATAATCAATATATATATTATCGATAATCGAAATGTAATAGATAATCGATATATGATCGATAATCGATATATTATCTACAATCGATATATTATCTACAATCGATATATTTTCGATAATCGATATTTTATCAGTAATCGATATTTTAACGATAATCGATATATTGTCAATAATCGATATATTGTCGATAATCGATATATTATCGATAATCGATATATTATCGATAATCGATATATTATCGATAATCGATATATTATCGATATAATATCTATAATCGATATATTATCTATAATCGATAGGTTTGAAATATTGAAGGTTTCAAATATTGAAGGTTTGAATGTTTGAAGGTTTGAAGGTTTGAGGTTTGAAATATTGAAGGTTTGAATGTTTGAAGGTTTGAGGTTTGAAATATTGAAGGTTTGAAGGTTTGAAAGTTTGAAGGTTTCAAATATTGAAGGTTTGAAGGTTTGAGGTTTGAAATATTGAAGGTTTGAATGTTTGAAGGTTTCAAATATTGAAGGTTTGAATGTTTGAAGGTTTCAAATATTGAAGGTTTGAAGGTTTGACGGTTTAAAATATTGAAGGTTTGAAAATTTGAAGGTTTCAAATATTGAAGGTTTGACAGTTTGAAGTTTGAAATATTGAAGGTTTGAAGGTTTCAAATATTGAAGGTTTGACGGTTTGAAATGTCGAAGGTTCACTCTCATTTTCGCTTCCACTTTCTCTCTCATTTTCGATTTCACTCTCATTTTCGCTTTTACTTTCTCTCTCATTTTCGCTTTTACTTTCTCTCTCATTTTCGCTTTTACTTTCACTCCTTTTTTCGCTTTCGTTACCTCTCTCAAGGTTTGAATGTTTGAAGGTTTGAGGTTTGAAAGTTTGAAGGTTTGAAATATTGAAGGTTTGACGGTTTGAAATATTGAAGGTTTGAAGTTTTGAAAGTTTGAAGGTTTGACGGTTTGGAATATTGAAAGGTTTGAAAGATTGAAGGTTTGAAAGATTGAAGGTTTGAAAGTTTGAAGGTTTCAAATATTGAAGGTTTCAAATATTGAAGGTTTGAAGTTTGAATTATTGAAGTTTTGACGGTTTGTGGTTTGAAATATTGAAGGTTTGAAGGTTTGAGGTTTGAAATATTGAAGGTTTGAAGGTTTGAGGTTTGAAATATTGAAGGTTTGAAGGTTTGAGGTTTGAAATATTGAAGGTTTGAAGGTTCGACGGTTTGTGGTTTGAAATATTGAAGGTTTGAAAGTTTGAAGGTTTCAAATATTGAAGGTTTGAATGTTTGAAGTTTGAAGTATTGAAGGTTTGAAAGTATGAAGGTTTCAAATATTGAAGGTTTGAATGTTTGAAGGTTTCAAATATTGAAGGTTTGACGGTTTGAAATAATGAAGGTTTGACTGTTTGAGGTTGGAAATATTGAAGGTTTGAAGGTTTGACGGTTTGTGGTTTGAAATATTGAAGGTTTGAAGTTTTGAAAGTTTGAAGGTTTAAAATATTGAAGGTTTGAGGTTTGAAATATTGAAGGTTTGAAAGTTTGAAGGTTTCAAATATTGAAGGTTTGAATGTTTGAAGGTTTCAAATATTGAAGGTTTGAATGTTTGAAGGTTTCAAATATTGAAGGTTTGAAGTTTTGAAAATTTGAAGGTTTGACAGTTTGGAATATTTAAAGGTTTGAAAGATTGAAGGTTTGAAAGTTTCAAATATTGAAGGTTTGACAGTTTGAAGTTTGAAATATTGAAGGTTTGACGGTTTGTGGTTTGAAATATTGAAGGTTTGAAGTTTTGAAAGTTTGAAGGTTTCAAACATTGAAGGTTTGAATGTTTGAAGGTTTGAGGTTTGAAATATTGAAGGTTTGAATGTTTGAAGGTTTGAAGGTTTGAAAGTTTGAAGGTTTGAAATATTGAAGGTTTGACGGTTTGTGGTGGCGAAAATAGGAGTGAAAGTAAAAGCGAAAATGAGAGAGAAAGTAAAAGCGAAAATGAGAGAGAAAGTAAAAGCGAAAATGAGAGTGAAATCGAAAATGAGAGAGAAAGTGGAAGCGAAAAAACCTTCAATATTTGAAACCTTCAATATTTCAAACCTCAAACCGTCAAACCTTCAAACCTTCAATATTTCAAACCTCAAACCTTCAAACATTTAAACCTTCAATATGTGAAACCTTCAAACCTTCAATATTTCAAACCTCAAACCTTCAATATTTGAAACCTTCAAACTTTCAAAACTTCAAACCTTTAATATTTAGAACCACAAACCGTCAAACCTTCAATATTTCAAACTTCAAACCTTCAATATTTTAAACCTTCAAACTTTCAAACCTTCAATCTTTCAAACCTTTCAATATTCCAAACCGTCAAACCTTCAAAACTTCAAACCTTCAATATTTCAAACCGTCAAACCTTCAATATTTCAAACTTTCAAACCTTCAATATTTCAAACCTCAAACATTCAAACCTTCAATATTTGAAACCTTCAAACTTTCAAAACTTCAAAGCTTCAATATTTCAAACCACAAACCGTCAAACCTTCAATATTTCAAACTTCAAACTGTCAAACCTTCAATATTTGAAACCTTCAAACTTTCAAACCTTCAATCTTTCAAACCTTTCAATATTTCAAACCGTCAAACCTTCAATATTTGAAACCTTCAAACTTTCAAACTTTCAATATTTCAAACCTCAAACCTTCAAACATTCAAACCTTCAATATTTGAAACCTTCAAACTTTCAAAACTTCAAACCTTCAATATTTCAAACCACAAACCGTCAAACCTTCTATATTTTCAACCACAAACAGTCAAACCTTCAAACATTCAAACCTTCAATATTTGAAACCTTCAAACTTTCAATATTTCAAACCTTCAATATTTGAAACCTTCAAGCTTTCAAACCTTCAATATTTCAAACCACAAACCGTCAAACCTTCAATATTTCAAACCTCAAACCTTCAATATTTGAAACCATCAAACTTTCAAACCTTCAAACCTTCAATATTTCGAACCTCAAACCTTCAAACATTCAAACCTTCAATATTTGAAACCTTCAAACCTTCATTATCTACAATCGATATATTATCGATAATCGATATATTTTCGATAATCGATATGTAATAGATAATCGATATATGATCGATAATCGATATATTATCTACAATCGATATATTATCTACAATCGATATTTTTTCGATAATCGATATTTTATCGGTAATCGATATTTTAACGATAATCGATATATTGTCAATAATCGATATATTGTCGATAATCGATATATAATCGATAATCGATATATTATCGATAATCGATATGTTATCGATAATCGATATATTATCGATATAATATCTATAATCGATATATTATCTATAATCGATAGGTTTGAAATATTGACGGTTTCAAATATTGAAGGTTTGAATGTTTGAAGGTTTGAAGGTTTGAGGTTTAAAATATTGAAGGTTTGAAGGTTTGAAAGTTTGAAGGTTTCAAATATTGAAAGTTTGAAGGTTTGAGGTTTGAAATATTGAAGGTTTGAATGTTTGAAGGTTTCAAATATTGAAGGTTTGAATGTTTGAAGGTTTCAAATATTGAAGGTTTGAAGGTTTGACGGTTTAAAATATTGAAGGTTTGAAGTTTTGAAAGTTTGAAGGTTTGACGGTTTGGAATATTGAAAGGTTTTAAAGATTGAAGGTTTGAAAGTTTGAAGGTTTCAAATATTGAAGGTTTGAAGTTTAAAATATTGAAGTTTTGACGGTTTGTGGTTTGAAATATTGAAGGTTTGAAGGTTTGAAGGTTTGAGGTTTGAAATATTGAAGGTTTGAAAGTTTGAAGGTTTCAAATATTGAAGGTTTGAAGGTTTGAGGTTTGAAATATTGAAGGTTTGAAGGTTCGACGGTTTGTGGTTTGAAATATTGAAGGTTTGAAAGTTTGAAGGTTTCAAATATTGAAGGTTTGAATGTTTGAAGTTTGAAATATTGAAGGTTTGAAAGTATGAAGGTTTCAAATATTGAAGGTTTGAATGTTTGAAGGTTTCAAATATTGAAGGTTTGAAGGTTTGAAATAATGAAGGTTTGAAGGTTTGACTGTTTGAGGTTGGAAATATTGATGGTTTGACGGTTTGAAATATTGAAGGTTTGAAGTTTTGAAAGTTTGAAGGTTTGACGGTTTGGAATATTGAAAGGTTTCAAATATTGAAGGTTTGAAGTTTTGAAAATTTGAAGGTTTGACGGTTTGGAATATTTAAAGGTTTGAAAGATTGAAAATTTGAAGGTTTCAAATATTGAAGGTTTGACAGTTTGAAGTTTGAAATATTGAAGGTTTGAAGGTTTCAAATATTGAAGGTTTGACGGTTGAAAGGTTCACTCTCATTTTCGCTTCCACTTTCTCTCTCATTTTCGATTTCACTCTCATTTTCGCTTTTACTTTCTCTCTCATTTTCGCTTTTACTTTCTCTCTCATTTTCGCTTTTACTTTCACTCCTTTTTTCGCTTTCGTTACCTCTCTCAAGGTTTGAATGTTTGAAGGTTTGAGGTTTGAAATATTGAAGGTTTGACGGTTTGAAATATTGAAGGTTTGAAGTTTTGAAAGTTTGAAGGTTTGACGGTTTGGAATATTGAAAGGTTTTAAAGATTGAAGGTTTGAAAGTTTGAAGGTTTCAAATATTGAAGGTTTGAAGTTTAAAATATTGAAGTTTTGACGGTTTGTGGTTTGAAATATTGAAGGTTTGAATGTTTGAAGTTTGAAATATTGAAGGTTTGAAAGTATGAAGGTTTCAAATATTGAAGGTTTGAATGTTTGAAGGTTTCAAATATTGAAGGTTTGAAGGTTTGACGGTTTGAAATAATGAAGGTTTGACTGTTTGAGGTTGGAAATATTGATGGTTTGACGGTTTGAAATATTGAAGGTTTGAAGTTTTGAAAGTTTGAAGGTTTGACGGTTTGGAATATTGAAAGGTTTGAAAGATTGAAGGTTTGAAAGATTGAAGGTTTGAAAGATTGAAGGTTTGAAAGTTTGAAGGTTTCAAATATTGAAGGTTTCAAATATTGAAGGTTTGAAGTTTGAATTATTGAAGTTTTGACGGTTTGTGGTTTGAAATATTGAAGGTTTGAAGGTTTGAAGGTTTGAGGTTTGAAATATTGAAGGTTTGAAGGTTTGAGGTTTGAAATATTGAAGGTTTGAGGTTTGAAATATTGAAGGTTTGAAGGTTCGACGGTTTGTGGTTTGAAATATTGAAGGTTTGAAAGTTTGAAGGTTTCAAATATTGAAGGTTTGAATGTTTGAAGTTTGAAGTATTGAAGGTTTGAAAGTATGAAGGTTTCAAATATTGAAGGTTTGAATGTTTGAAGGTTTCAAATATTGAAGGTTTGAAGGTTTGACGGTTTGAAATAATGAAGGTTTGACTGTTTGAGGTTGGAAATATTGAAGGTTTGAGGTTTGAAATATTGAAGGTTTGAAGGTTCGACGGTTTGTGGTTTGAAATATTGAAGGTTTGAAAGTTTGAAGGTTTCAAATATTGAAGGTTTGAATGTTTGAAGTTTGAAATATTGAAGGTTTGAAAGTATGAAGGTTTCAAATATTGAAGGTTTGAATGTTTGAAGGTTTGAAATATTGAAGGTTTGAAGGTTTGAAATAATGAAGGTTTGAAGTTTTGAAAGTTTGAAGGTTTGACTGTTTGAGGTTGGAAATATTGAAGGTTTGAAGTTTTGACGGTTTGTGGTATGAAATATTGAAGGTTTGAAGTTTTGAAAGTTTGAAGGTTTTAAATATTGAAGGTTTGAGGTTTGAAATATTGCAGGTTTGAAAGTTTGAAGGTTTGAAATATTGAAGGTTTGAATGTTTGAAGGTTTGAATGTTTGAAGGTTTCAAATATTGAAGGTTTGACGGTTTGGAATATTTAAAGGTTTGAAGTTTGAAATATTGAAGTTTTGACGGTTTGTGGTTTGAAATATTGAAGGTTTGAAGGTTTGAAGGTTTGAGGTTTGAAATATTGAAGGTTTGAAAGTTTGAAGGTTTCAAATATTGAAGGTTTGAAGGTTTGAGGTTTGAAATATTGAAGGTTTGAAGGTTTGAAAGTTTGAAGGTTTCAAATATTGAAGGTTTGAAGGTTTGAGGTTTGAAATATTGAAGGTTTGAAGGTTCGACGGTTTGTGGTTTTGAATATTGAAGGTTTGAAAGTTTGAAGGTTTCAAATATTGAAGGTTTGAATGTTTGAAGTTTGAAATATTGAAGGTTTGAAAGTATGAAGGTTTCAAATATTGAAGGTTTGAATGTTTGAAGGTTTCAAATATTGAAGGTTTGAAGGTTTGACGGTTTGAAATAATAAAGGTTTGAAGGTTTGACTGTTTGAGGTTGGAAATATTGAAGGTTTGACGGTTTGTGGTTTGAAATATTGAAGGTTTGAAGTTTTGAAAGTTTGAAGGTTTAAAATATTGAAGGTTTGAGGTTTGAAATATTGAAGGTTTGAAAGTTTGAAGGTTTCAAATATTGAAGGTTTGAATGTTTGAAGGTTTCAAATATTGAAGGTTTGAATGTTTAAAGGTTTCAAATATTGAAGGTTTGAAGTTTTGAAAATTTGAAGGTTTGACGGTTTGGAATATTTAAAGGTTTGAAAGATTGAAGGTTTGAAAGTTTCAAATATTGAAGGTTTGACAGTTTGAAGTTTGAAATATTGAAGGTTTGACGGTTTGTGGTTTGAAATATTGAAGGTTTGAAGTTTTGAAAGTTTGAAGGTTTCAAATATTGAAGGTTTGAATGTTTGAAGGTTTGAGGTTTGAAATATTGAAGGTTTGAATGTTTGAAGGTTTGAGGTTTGAAATATTGAAGGTTTGAAGGTTTGAAAGTTTGAAGGTTTGAAATATTGAAGGTTTGACGGTTTGTGGTGGCGAAAATAGGAGTGAAAGTAAAAGCGAAAATGAGAGAGAAAGTAAAAGCGAAAATGAGAGTGAAATCGAAAATGAGAGAGAAAGTGGAAGCGAAAAAACCTTCAATATTTGAAACCTTCAAACCTTCAATAATTCAAACCTCAAACCGTCAAACCTTCAAACCTTCAATATTTCAAACCTCAAACCTTCAAACATTTAAACCTTCAATATTTGAAACCTTCAAACCTTCAATATTTCAAACCTCAAACCTTCAAACATTCAAACCTTCAATATTTGAAACCTTCAAACTTTCAAAACTTCAAACCTTTAATATTTAGAACCACAAACCGTCAAACCTTCAATATTTGAAACCATCAAACTTTCAAACCTTCAATCTTTCAAACCTTTCAATATTCCAAACCGTCAAACCTTCAAACTTTCAAAACTTCAATATTTGAAACCTTCAAACTTTCAAACCACAATCCGTCAAACCTTCAAACCTTCAATATTTCAAACCTCAAACCTTCAAACATTCAAACCTTCAATATTTGAAACCTTCAAACTTTCAAACCTTCAAACCTTCAATATTTCAAACCTCAAACCTTCAAACATTCAAACCTTCAATATTTGAAACCTTCAAACCTTCATTATCTACAATCGATATATTATCGATAATCGATATATTTTCGATAATCGATATATTATCTACAATCGATATATTATCTACAATCGATATATTTTCGATAATCGATATTTTATCGATAATCGATATATTATGGATAATCGATATATTATCGATATAATATCTATAATCGATCTATGATCGATAATCAATATATATATTATCGATAATCGAAATGTAATAGATAATCGATATATGATCGATAATCGATATATTATCTACAATCGATATATTATCTACAATCGATATATTTTCGATAATCGATATTTTATCGGTAATCGATATTTTATCGATAATCGATATATTATGGATAATCGATATATTATCGATATAATATCTATAATCGATCTATGATCGATAATCAATATATATATTATCGATAATCGAAATGTAATAGATAATCGATATATGATCGATAATCGATATATTATCTACAATCGATATATTATCTACAATCGATATATTTTCGATAATCGATATTTTATCAGTAATCGATATTTTAACGATAATCGATATATTGTCAATAATCGATATATTGTCGATAATCGATATATTATCGATAATCGATATATTATCGATAATCGATATATTATCGATAATCGATATATTATCGATATAATATCTATAATCGATATATTATCTATAATCGATAGGTTTGAAATATTGAAGGTTTCAAATATTGAAGGTTTGAATGTTTGAAGGTTTGAAGGTTTGAGGTTTGAAATATTGAAGGTTTGAATGTTTGAAGGTTTGAGGTTTGAAATATTGAAGGTTTGAAGGTTTGAAAGTTTGAAGGTTTCAAATATTGAAGGTTTGAAGGTTTGAGGTTTGAAATATTGAAGGTTTGAATGTTTGAAGGTTTCAAATATTGAAGGTTTGAATGTTTGAAGGTTTCAAATATTGAAGGTTTGAAGGTTTGACGGTTTAAAATATTGAAGGTTTGAAAATTTGAAGGTTTCAAATATTGAAGGTTTGACAGTTTGAAGTTTGAAATATTGAAGGTTTGAAGGTTTCAAATATTGAAGGTTTGACGGTTTGAAATGTCGAAGGTTCACTCTCATTTTCGCTTCCACTTTCTCTCTCATTTTCGATTTCACTCTCATTTTCGCTTTTACTTTCTCTCTCATTTTCGCTTTTACTTTCTCTCTCATTTTCGCTTTTACTTTCACTCCTTTTTTCGCTTTCGTTACCTCTCTCAAGGTTTGAATGTTTGAAGGTTTGAGGTTTGAAAGTTTGAAGGTTTGAAATATTGAAGGTTTGACGGTTTGAAATATTGAAGGTTTGAAGTTTTGAAAGTTTGAAGGTTTGACGGTTTGGAATATTGAAAGGTTTGAAAGATTGAAGGTTTGAAAGATTGAAGGTTTGAAAGTTTGAAGGTTTCAAATATTGAAGGTTTCAAATATTGAAGGTTTGAAGTTTGAATTATTGAAGTTTTGACGGTTTGTGGTTTGAAATATTGAAGGTTTGAAGGTTTGAGGTTTGAAATATTGAAGGTTTGAAGGTTTGAGGTTTGAAATATTGAAGGTTTGAAGGTTTGAGGTTTGAAATATTGAAGGTTTGAAGGTTCGACGGTTTGTGGTTTGAAATATTGAAGGTTTGAAAGTTTGAAGGTTTCAAATATTGAAGGTTTGAATGTTTGAAGTTTGAAGTATTGAAGGTTTGAAAGTATGAAGGTTTCAAATATTGAAGGTTTGAATGTTTGAAGGTTTCAAATATTGAAGGTTTGACGGTTTGAAATAATGAAGGTTTGACTGTTTGAGGTTGGAAATATTGAAGGTTTGAAGGTTTGACGGTTTGTGGTTTGAAATATTGAAGGTTTGAAGTTTTGAAAGTTTGAAGGTTTAAAATATTGAAGGTTTGAGGTTTGAAATATTGAAGGTTTGAAAGTTTGAAGGTTTCAAATATTGAAGGTTTGAATGTTTGAAGGTTTCAAATATTGAAGGTTTGAATGTTTGAAGGTTTCAAATATTGAAGGTTTGAAGTTTTGAAAATTTGAAGGTTTGACAGTTTGGAATATTTAAAGGTTTGAAAGATTGAAGGTTTGAAAGTTTCAAATATTGAAGGTTTGACAGTTTGAAGTTTGAAATATTGAAGGTTTGACGGTTTGTGGTTTGAAATATTGAAGGTTTGAAGTTTTGAAAGTTTGAAGGTTTCAAACATTGAAGGTTTGAATGTTTGAAGGTTTGAGGTTTGAAATATTGAAGGTTTGAATGTTTGAAGGTTTGAAGGTTTGAAAGTTTGAAGGTTTGAAATATTGAAGGTTTGACGGTTTGTGGTGGCGAAAATAGGAGTGAAAGTAAAAGCGAAAATGAGAGAGAAAGTAAAAGCGAAAATGAGAGAGAAAGTAAAAGCGAAAATGAGAGTGAAATCGAAAATGAGAGAGAAAGTGGAAGCGAAAAAACCTTCAATATTTGAAACCTTCAATATTTCAAACCTCAAACCGTCAAACCTTCAAACCTTCAATATTTCAAACCTCAAACCTTCAAACATTTAAACCTTCAATATGTGAAACCTTCAAACCTTCAATATTTCAAACCTCAAACCTTCAATATTTGAAACCTTCAAACTTTCAAAACTTCAAACCTTTAATATTTAGAACCACAAACCGTCAAACCTTCAATATTTCAAACTTCAAACCTTCAATATTTTAAACCTTCAAACTTTCAAACCTTCAATCTTTCAAACCTTTCAATATTCCAAACCGTCAAACCTTCAAAACTTCAAACCTTCAATATTTCAAACCGTCAAACCTTCAATATTTCAAACTTTCAAACCTTCAATATTTCAAACCTCAAACATTCAAACCTTCAATATTTGAAACCTTCAAACTTTCAAAACTTCAAAGCTTCAATATTTCAAACCACAAACCGTCAAACCTTCAATATTTCAAACTTCAAACTGTCAAACCTTCAATATTTGAAACCTTCAAACTTTCAAACCTTCAATCTTTCAAACCTTTCAATATTTCAAACCGTCAAACCTTCAATATTTGAAACCTTCAAACTTTCAAACTTTCAATATTTCAAACCTCAAACCTTCAAACATTCAAACCTTCAATATTTGAAACCTTCAAACTTTCAAAACTTCAAACCTTCAATATTTCAAACCACAAACCGTCAAACCTTCTATATTTTCAACCACAAACAGTCAAACCTTCAAACATTCAAACCTTCAATATTTGAAACCTTCAAACTTTCAATATTTCAAACCTTCAATATTTGAAACCTTCAAGCTTTCAAACCTTCAATATTTCAAACCACAAACCGTCAAACCTTCAATATTTCAAACCTCAAACCTTCAATATTTGAAACCATCAAACTTTCAAACCTTCAAACCTTCAATATTTCGAACCTCAAACCTTCAAACATTCAAACCTTCAATATTTGAAACCTTCAAACCTTCATTATCTACAATCGATATATTATCGATAATCGATATATTTTCGATAATCGATATGTAATAGATAATCGATATATGATCGATAATCGATATATTATCTACAATCGATATATTATCTACAATCGATATTTTTTCGATAATCGATATTTTATCGGTAATCGATATTTTAACGATAATCGATATATTGTCAATAATCGATATATTGTCGATAATCGATATATAATCGATAATCGATATATTATCGATAATCTATATGTTATCGATAATCGATATATTATCGATATAATATCTATAATCGATATATTATCTATAATCGATAGGTTTGAAATATTGACGGTTTCAAATATTGAAGGTTTGAATGTTTGAAGGTTTGAAGGTTTGAGGTTTAAAATATTGAAGGTTTGAAGGTTTGAAAGTTTGAAGGTTTCAAATATTGAAAGTTTGAAGGTTTGAGGTTTGAAATATTGAAGGTTTGAATGTTTGAAGGTTTCAAATATTGAAGGTTTGAATGTTTGAAGGTTTCAAATATTGAAGGTTTGAAGGTTTGACGGTTTAAAATATTGAAGGTTTGAAGTTTTGAAAGTTTGAAGGTTTGACGGTTTGGAATATTGAAAGGTTTTAAAGATTGAAGGTTTGAAAGTTTGAAGGTTTCAAATATTGAAGGTTTGAAGTTTAAAATATTGAAGTTTTGACGGTTTGTGGTTTGAAATATTGAAGGTTTGAAGGTTTGAAGGTTTGAGGTTTGAAATATTGAAGGTTTGAAAGTTTGAAGGTTTCAAATATTGAAGGTTTGAAGGTTTGAGGTTTGAAATATTGAAGGTTTGAAGGTTCGACGGTTTGTGGTTTGAAATATTGAAGGTTTGAAAGTTTGAAGGTTTCAAATATTGAAGGTTTGAATGTTTGAAGTTTGAAATATTGAAGGTTTGAAAGTATGAAGGTTTCAAATATTGAAGGTTTGAATGTTTGAAGGTTTCAAATATTGAAGGTTTGAAGGTTTGAAATAATGAAGGTTTGAAGGTTTGACTGTTTGAGGTTGGAAATATTGATGGTTTGACGGTTTGAAATATTGAAGGTTTGAAGTTTTGAAAGTTTGAAGGTTTGACGGTTTGGAATATTGAAAGGTTTCAAATATTGAAGGTTTGAAGTTTTGAAAATTTGAAGGTTTGACGGTTTGGAATATTTAAAGGTTTGAAAGATTGAAAATTTGAAGGTTTCAAATATTGAAGGTTTGACAGTTTGAAGTTTGAAATATTGAAGGTTTGAAGGTTTCAAATATTGAAGGTTTGACGGTTGAAAGGTTCACTCTCATTTTCGCTTCCACTTTCTCTCTCATTTTCGATTTCACTCTCATTTTCGCTTTTACTTTCTCTCTCATTTTCGCTTTTACTTTCTCTCTCATTTTCGCTTTTACTTTCACTCCTTTTTTCGCTTTCGTTACCTCTCTCAAGGTTTGAATGTTTGAAGGTTTGAGGTTTGAAATATTGAAGGTTTGACGGTTTGAAATATTGAAGGTTTGAAGTTTTGAAAGTTTGAAGGTTTGACGGTTTGGAATATTGAAAGGTTTTAAAGATTGAAGGTTTGAAAGTTTGAAGGTTTCAAATATTGAAGGTTTGAAGTTTAAAATATTGAAGTTTTGACGGTTTGTGGTTTGAAATATTGAAGGTTTGAATGTTTGAAGTTTGAAATATTGAAGGTTTGAAAGTATGAAGGTTTCAAATATTGAAGGTTTGAATGTTTGAAGGTTTCAAATATTGAAGGTTTGAAGGTTTGACGGTTTGAAATAATGAAGGTTTGACTGTTTGAGGTTGGAAATATTGATGGTTTGACGGTTTGAAATATTGAAGGTTTGAAGTTTTGAAAGTTTGAAGGTTTGACGGTTTGGAATATTGAAAGGTTTCAAATATTGAAGGTTTGAAGTTTTGAAAATTTGAAGGTTTGACGGTTTGGAATATTTAAAGGTTTGAAAGATTGAAGGTTTGAAAGTTTCAAATATTGAAGGTTTGACAGTTTGAAGTTTGAAATATTGAAGGTTTGACGGTTTGTGGTTTGAAATATTGAAGGTTTGAAGTTTTGAAAGTTTGAAGGTTTCAAATATTGAAGGTTTGAATGTTTGAAGGTTTGAGGTTTGAAATATTGAAGGTTTGAATGTTTGAAGGTTTGAGGTTTGAAATATTGAAGGTTTGAAAGTTTGTAGGTTTGAAATATTGAAGGTTTGACGGTTTGTGGTGGCGAAAATAGGAGTGAAAGTAAAAGCGAAAATGAGAGAGAAAGTAAAAGCGAAAATGAGAGTGAAATCGAAAATGAGAGAGAAAGTGGAAGCGAAAAACCTTCAATATTTGAAACCTTCAATATTTCAAACCTCAAACCTTCAAACATTAAAACCTTCAATATTTGAAACCTTCAAACCTTCAATATTTCAAACCTCAAACCTTCAAACATTCAAACCTTCAATATTTGAAACCTTCAAACTTTCAAAACTTCAAACCTTTAATATTTAGAACCACAAACCGTCAAACCTTCAATATTTCAAACTTCAAACCTTCAATATTTGAAACCTTCAAACTTTCAAACCTTCAATCTTTCAAACCTTTCAATATTCCAAACCGTCAAACCTTCAAACTTTCAAAACTTCAAACCTTTAATATTTCAAACCGTCAAACCTTCAATATTTCAAACTTTCAAACCTTCAATATTTCAAACCTCAAACATTCAAACCTTCAATATTTGAAACCTTCAAACTTTCAAAACTTCAAAGCTTCAATATTTCAAACCACAAACCGTCAAACCTTCAATATTTCAAACTTCAAACTGTCAAACCTTCAATATTTGAAACCTTCAAACTTTCAAACCTTCAATCTTTCAAACCTTTCAATATTTCAAACCGTCAAACCTTCAATATTTGAAACCTTCAAACTTTCAAACTTTCAATATTTCAAACCTCAAACCTTCAAACATTCAAACCTTCAATATTTGAAACCTTCAAACTTTCAAAACTTCAAACCTTCAATATTTCAAACCACAAACCGTCAAACCTTCAATATTTCCAACCACAAACAGTCAAACCTTCAAACATTCAAACCTTCAATATTTGAAACCTTCAAACTTTCAATATTTCAAACCTTCAATATTTGAAACCTTCAAGCTTTCAAACCTTCAATATTTCAAACCACAAACCGTCAAACCTTCAATATTTCAAACCTCAAACCTTCAAACATTCAAACCTTCAATATTTGAAACCTTCAAACTTTCAAACCTTCAAACCTTCAATATTTCGAACCTCAAACCTTCAAACATTCAAACCTTCAATATTTGAAACCTTCAAACCTTCATTATCTACAATCGATATATTATCGATAATCGATATATTTTCGATAATCGATATGTAATAGATAATCGATATATGATCGATAATCGATATATTATCTACAATCGATATATTTTCGATAATCGATATTTTATCGGTAATCGATATTTTAACGATAATCAATATATTGTCAATAATCAATATATTGTCGATAATCGATATATAATCGATAATCGATATATTATCGATAATCGATATATTATCGATAATCGATATATTATCGATATAATATCTATAATCGATATATTATCTATAATCGATAGGTTTGAAATATTGACGGTTTAAAATATTGAAGGTTTGAATGTTTGAAGGTTTGAAGGTTTGAGGTTTGAAATATTGAAGGTTTGAAGGTTTGAAAGTTTGAAGGTTTCAAATATTGAAAGTTTGAAGGTTTGAGGTTTGAAATATTGAAGGTTTGAATGTTTGAAGGTTTCAAATATTGATGGTTTGAATGTTTGAAGGTTTCAAATATTGAAGGTTTGAAGGTTTGACGGTTTAAAATATTGAAGGTTTGAAGTTTTGAAAATTTGAAGGTTTCAAATATTGAAGGTTTGACAGTTTGAAGTTTGAAATATTGAAGGTTTGAAGGTTTCAAATATTGAAGGTTTGACGGTTGAAAGGTTCACTCTCATTTTCGCTTCCACTTTCTCTTTCATTTTCGATTTCACTCTCATTTTCGCTTTTACTTTCTCTCTCATTTTCGCTTTTACTTTCTCTCTCATTTTCGCTTTTACTTTCACTCCTTTTTTCGCTTTCGTTACCTCTCTCAAGGTTTGAATGTTTGAGGTTTGAAATATTGAAGGTTTGACGGTTTGAAATATTGAAGGTTTGAAGTTTTGAAAGTTTGAAGGTTTGACGGTTTGGAATATTTAAAGGTTTGAAAGATTGAAGGTTTGAAAGTTTGAAGGTTTCAAATATTGAAGGTTTGAAGTTTAAAATATTGAAGTTTTGACGGTTTGTGGTTTGAAATATTGAAGGTTTGAAGGTTTGAGGTTTGAAATATTGAAGGTTTGAAAGTTTGAAGGTTTCAAATATTGAAGGTTTGAGGTTTGAAATATTGAAGGTTTGAAGGTTCGACGGTTTGTGGTTTGAAATATTGAAGGTTTGAAAGTTTGAAGGTTTCAAATATTGAAGGTTTGAATGTTTGAAGTTTGAAATATTGAAGGTTTGAAAGTATGAAGGTTTCAAATATTGAAGGTTTGAATGTTTGAAGGTTTCAAATATTGAAGGTTTGAAGGTTTGACGGTTTGAAATAATGAAGGTTTGACTGTTTGACTGTTTGAGGTTGGAAATATTGAAGGTTTGAAGATTTGACGGTTTGTGGTTTGAAATATTGAAGGTTTGAAGTTTTGAAAGTTTGAAGGTTTAAAATATTGAAGGTTTGAGGTTTGAAATATTGAAGGTTTGACGGTTCGAAATATTGAAGGTTTGAAGTTTTGAAAGTTTGAAGGTTTGACGGTTTGGAATATTTAAAGGTTTGAAAGATTGAAGGTTTGAAAGTTTCAAATATTGAAGGTTTGACAGTTTGAAGTTTGAAATATTGAAGGTTTGACGGTTTGTGGTTTGAAATATTGAAGGTTTGAAGTTTTGAAAGTTTGAAGGTTTCAAATATTGAAGGTTTGAATGTTTGAAGGTTTGAGGTTTTAAATATTGAAGGTTTGAATGTTTGAGGTTTGAAATATTGAAGGTTTGAAAGTTTGTAGGTTTGAAATATTGAAGGTTTGACGGTTTGTGGTGGCGAAAATAGGAGTGAAAGTAAAAGCGAAAATGAGAGAGAAAGTAAAAGCGAAAATGAGAGTGAAATCGAAAATGAGAGAGAAAGTGGAAGCGAAAAACCTTCAATATTTGAAACCTTCAATATTTCAAACCTCAAACCTTCAAACATTAAAACCTTCAATATTTGAAACCTTCAAACCTTCAATATTTCAAACCTCAAACCTTCAAACATTCAAACCTTCAATATTTGAAACCTTCAAACTTTCAAAACTTCAAACCTTTAATATTTAGAACCACAAACCGTCAAACCTTCAATATTTCAAACTTCAAACCTTCAATATTTGAAACCTTCAAACTTTCAAACCTTCAATCTTTCAAACCTTTCAATATTCCAAACCGTCAAACCTTCAAACTTTCAAAACTTCAAAGCTTCAATATTTCAAACCGTCAAACCTTCAATATTTCAAACTTTCAAACCTTCAATATTTCAAACCTCAAACATTCAAACCTTCAATATTTGAAACCTTCAAACTTTCAAAACTTCAAAGCTTCAATATTTCAAACCACAAACCGTCAAACCTTCAATATTTCAAACTTCAAACTGTCAAACCTTCAATATTTGAAACCTTCAAACTTTCAAACCTTCAATCTTTCAAACCTTTCAATATTTCAAACCGTCAAACCTTCAATATTTGAAACCTTCAAACTTTCAAACTTTCAATATTTCAAACCTCAAACCTTCAAACATTCAAACCTTCAATATTTGAAACCTTCAAACTTTCAAAACTTCAAACCTTCAATATTTCAAACCACAAACCGTCAAACCTTCAATATTTCCAACCACAAACAGTCAAACGATATAATATCTATAATCGATATATTATCTATAATCGATAGGTTTGAAATATTGACGGTTTCAAATATTGAAGGTTTGAATGTTTGAAGGTTTGAAGGTTTGAGGTTTGAAATATTGAAGGTTTGAAGGTTTGAAAGTTTGAAGGTTTCAAATATTGAAAGTTTGAAGGTTTGAGGTTTGAAATATTGAAGGTTTGAATGTTTGAAGGTTTCAAATATTGAAGGTTTGAATGTTTGAAGGTTTCAAATATTGAAGGTTTGACGGTTTAAAATATTGAAGGTTTGAAGTTTTGAAAATTTGAAGGTTTCAAATATTGAAGGTTTGACAGTTTGAAGTTTGAAATATTGAAGGTTTGAAGGTTTCAAATATTGAAGGTTTGACGGTTGAAAGGTTCACTCTCATTTTCGCTTCCACTTTCTCTTTCATTTTCGATTTCACTCTCATTTTCGCTTTTACTTTCTCTCTCATTTTCGCTTTTACTTTCTCTCTCATTTTCGCTTTTACTTTCACTCCTTTTTTCGCTTTCGTTACCTCTCTCAAGGTTTGAATGTTTGAAGGTTTGAGGTTTGAAATATTGAAGGTTTGAAATATTGAAGGTTTGACGGTTTGAAATATTGAAGGTTTGAAGTTTTGAAAGTTTGAAGGTTTGACGGTTTGGAATATTGAAAGGTTTTAAAGATTGAAGGTTTGAAAGTTTGAAGGTTTCAAATATTGAAGGTTTGAAGTTTAAAATATTGAAGTTTTGACGGTTTGTGGTTTGAAATATTGAAGGTTTGAAGGTTTGAGGTTTGAAATATTGAAGGTTTGAAAGTTTGAAGGTTTCAAATATTGAAGGTTTGAAGGTTTGAGGTTTGAAATATTGAAGGTTTGAAAGTTTGAAGGTTTCAAATATTGAAGGTTTGAATGTTTGAAGTTTGAAATATTGAAGGTTTGAAAGTATGAAGGTTTCAAATATTGAAGGTTTGAATGTTTCAAATATTGAAGGTTTGAAGGTTTGACGGTTTGAAATAATGAAGGTTTGACTGTTTGACTGTTTGAGGTTGGAAATATTGAAGGTTTGAAGATTTGACGGTTTGTGGTTTGAAATATTGAAGGTTTGAAGTTTTGAAAGTTTGAAGGTTTAAAATATTGAAGGTTTGAGGTTTGAAATATTGAAGGTTTGACGGTTCGAAATATTGAAGGTTTGAAGTTTTGAAAGTTTGAAGGTTTGACGGTTTGGAATATTGAAAGGTTTGAAAGATTGAAGGTTTGAAAGTTTGAAGGTTTCAAATATTGAAGGTTTGAAGTTTGAAATGTTGAAGGTTTGACGGTTTGTGGTTCTAAATATTAAAGGTTTGAAGTTTTGAAAGTTTGAAGTTTTCAAATATTGAAGGTTTGAATGTTTGAAGGTTTGAGGTTTGAAATATTTAAGGTTTGAAGGTTTCAAATATTGAAGGTTTAAATGTTTGAAGGTTTGAGGTTTGAAATATTGAAGGTTTGACGGTTTGAGGTTTGAAATATTGAAGGTTTGAAGGTTTGAGGTTTGAAATATTGAAGGTTTGAAGGTTTGAAAGTTTGAAGTTTTGAAAATTTGAAGGTTTTACGGTTTGAAATATTGAAGGTTTGAAAGTTTGAAGGTTTGACGGTTTGGAATATTGAAAGGTTTGAAAGATTGAAGGTTTGAAAGTTTGAAGGTTTCAAATATTGTAGGTTTGAAGTTTGAAATATTGAAGGTTTGACGGTTTGTGGTTTCAAATATTGAAGGTTTGAAGTTTGAAATGTTGAAGGTTTGACGGTTTGTGGTTTGAAATATTGAAGGTTTGAGGTTTGAAATATTGAAGGTTTGAAAGTTTGAAGGTTTGAAATATTGAAGGTTTGAAGGTTTGAGGTTTGAAATATTGAAGGTTTGAAGGTTCAACGGTTTGTGGTTTGAAATATTGAAGGTTTGACGGTTTGGAATATTGAAAGGTTTGAAAGATTGAAGGTTTGAAAGTTTGAAAGTTTCAAATATTGAAGGTTTGAATGTTTGAAGGTTTGAGGTTTGAAATATTGAAGGTTTGAAAGTTTGAAGGAACCTTCAAACCTTCAATATTTGACACCTTCAAACATTCAAACCTTCAATATTTGAAACCTTCAAACCTTCAATATTTGAAACCTTCGATATGTTATCGATAATCGATATATTATCGATATAATATCTATAATCGATATATTATCTATAATCGATAGGTTTGAAATATTGAAGGTTTCAAATATTGAAGGTTTGAATGTTTGAAGGTTTGAAGGTTTGAGGTTTGAAATATTGAAGGTTTGAAGGTTTGAAAGTTTGAAGGTTTCAAATATTGAAGATTTGAGGTTTGAAATATTGAAGGTTTGAAGGTTCGACGGTTTGTGGTTTGAAATATTGAAGGTTTGAAAGTTTGAAGGTTTCAAATATTGAAGGTTTGAATGTTTGAAGTTTGAAATATTGAAGGTTTGAAAGTATGAAGGTTTCAAATATTGAAGGTTTGAATGTTTGAAGGTTTCAAATATTGAAGGTTTAAAGGTTTGAAATAATGAAGGTTTGAAGTTTTGAAAGTTTGAAGGTTTGACTGTTTGAGGTTGGAAATATTGAAGGTTTGAAGTTTTGACGGTTTGTGGTTTGAAATATTGAAGGTTTGAAGTTTTGAAAGTTTGAAGGTTTTAAATATTGAAGGTTTGAGGTTTGAAATATTGCAGGTTTGAAAGTTTGAAGGTTTGAAATATTGAAGGTTTGAATGTTTCAAATATTGAAGGTTTGAATGTTTGATGGTTTCAAATATTGAAGGTTTGAAGGTTTGACGGTTTAAAATATTGAAGGTTTGAAGTTTTGAAGGTTTGACGGTTTGGAATATTTAAAGGTTTGAAGTTTGAAATATTGAAGTTTTGACGGTTTGTGGTTTGAAATATTGAAGGTTTGCAGGTTTGAAGGTTTGAAGGTTTGAGGTTTGAAATATTGAAGGTTTGAAAGTTTGAAGGTTTCAAATATTGAAGGTTTGAAGGTTTGAGGTTTGAAATATTGAAGGTTTGAAGGTTCGACGGTTTGTGGTTTTGAATATTGAAGGTTTGAAAGTTTGAAGGTTTCAAATATTGAAGGTTTGAATGTTTGAAGTTTGAAATATTGAAGGTTTGAAAGTATGAAGGTTTCAAATATTGAAGGTTTGAATGTTTGAAGGTTTCAAATATTGAAGGTTTGAAGGTTTGACGATTTGAAATAATGAAGGTTTGAAGGTTTGACTGTTTGAGGTTGGAAATATTGAAGGTTTGACGGTTTGTGGTTTGAAATATTGAAGGTTTGAAGTTTTGAAAGTTTGAAGGTTTAAAATATTGAAGGTTTGAGGTTTGAAATATTGAAGGTTTGAAAGTTTGAAGGTTTCAAATATTGATGGTTTGAATGTTTGAAGGTTTCAAATATTGAAGGTTTGAATGTTTGAAGGTTTCAAATATTGAAGGTTTGAAGTTTTGAAAATTTGAAGGTTTGACGGTTTGGAATATTTAAAGGTTTGAAAGATTGAAGGTTTGAAAGTTTCAAATATTGAAGGTTTGACAGTTATCTATATCTGACAGTATCTACAATCGATATATTATCTACAATCGATATATTTTCGATAATCGATATTTTATCGGTAATCGATATTCTAACGATAATCGATATATTGTCAATAATCGATATATTGTCGATAATCGATATATTATCGATAATCGATATGTTATCGATAATCGATATATTATCGATATAATATCTATAATCGATATATTATCTATAATCGATAGGTTTGAAATATTGAAGGTTTCAAATATTGAAGGTTTGAATGTTTGAAGGTTTGAAGGTTTGAGGTTTGAAATATTGAAGGTTTGAAGGTTTGAAAGTTTGAAGGTTTCAAATATTGAAGGTTTGAAGGTTTGAGGTTTGAAATATTGAAGGTTTGAATGTTTGAAGGTTTCAAATATTGAAGGTTTGAATGTTTGAAGGTTTCAAATATTGAAGGTTTGAAGGTTTGACGGTTTAAAATATTGAAGGTTTGAAAATTTGAAGGTTTCAAATATTGAAGGTTTGACAGTTTGAAGTTTGAAATATTGAAGGTTTGAAGGTTTCAAATATTGAAGGTTTGACGGTTTGAAATGTCGAAGGTTCACTCTCATTTTCGCTTCCACTTTCTCTCTCATTTTCGATTTCACTCTCATTTTCGCTTTTACTTTCTCTCTCATTTTCGCTTTTACTTTCTCTCTCATTTTCGCTTTTACTTTCACTCCTTTTTTCGCTTTCGTTACCTCTCTCAAGGTTTGAATGTTTGAAGGTTTGAGGTTTGAAGGTTTGAAAGTTTGAAGGTTTGAAATATTGAAGGTTTGACGGTTTGAAATATTGAAGGTTTGAAGTTTTGAAAGTTTGAAGGTTTGACGGTTTGGAATATTGAAAGGTTTGAAAGATTGAAGGTTTGAAAGTTTGAAGGTTTCAAATATTGAAGGTTTGAAGTTTGAAATATTGAAGTTTTGACGGTTTGTGGTTTGAAATATTGAAGGTTTGAAGGTTTGAAGGTTTGAGGTTTGAAATATTGAAGGTTTGAAGGTTTGAGGTTTGAAATATTGAAGGTTTGAAGGTTCGACGGTTTGTGGTTTGAAATATTGAAGGTTTGAAAGTTTGAAGGTTTCAAATATTGAAGGTTTGAATGTTTGAAGTTTGAAGTATTGAAGGTTTGAAAGTATGAAGGTTTCAAATATTGAAGGTTTGAATGTTTGAAGGTTTCAAATATTGAAGGTTTGAAGGTTTGACGGTTTGAAATAATGAAGGTTTGAAGGTTTGACTGTTTGAGGTTGGAAATATTGAAGGTTTGAAGGTTTGACGGTTTGTGGTTTGAAATATTGAAGGTTTGAAGTTTTGAAAGTTTGAAGGTTTAAAATATTGAAGGTTTGAGGTTTGAAATATTGAAGGTTTGAAAGTTTGAAGGTTTCAAATATTGAAGGTTTGAATGTTTGAAGGTTTCAAATATTGAAGGTTTGAATGTTTGAAGGTTTCAAATATTGAAGGTTTGAAGTTTTGAAAATTTGAAGGTTTGACGGTTTGGAATATTTAAAGGTTAGAAAGATTGAAGGTTTGAAAGTTTCAAATATTGAAGGTTTGACAGGTTGTGGTTTGAAATATTGAAGGTTTGAAGTTTTGAAAGTTTGAAGGTTTCAAATATTGAAGGTTTGAATGTTTGAAGGTTTGAGGTTTGAAATATTGAAGGTTTGAATGTTTGAAGGTTTGAGGTTTGAAATATTGAAGGTTTAAAGGTTTGAAAGGTTGAAGGTTTGAAATATTGAAGGTTTGACGGTGTGTGGTGGCGAAAATAGGAGTGAAAGTAAAAGCGAAAATGAGAGAGAAAGTAAAAGCGAAAATGAGAGTGAAATCGAAAATGAGAGAGAAAGTGGAAGCGAAAAAACCTTCAATATTTGAAACCTTCAAACCTTCAATAATTCAAACCTCAAACCGTCAAACCTTCAATATTTCAAACCTCAAACCTTCAAACATTTAAACCTTCAATATTTGAAACCTTCAAACCTTCAATATTTCAAACCTTCAAACTTTCAAAACTTCAAACCTTTAATATTTAGAACCACAAACCTTTAATATTTAGAACCACAAACCGTCAAACCTTCAATATTTCAAACCGTCAAACCTTCAATATTTCAAACTTTCAAACCTTCAATAATTCAAACCTTTCAATATTCCAAACCGTCAAACCTTCAAACTTTCAAAACTTCAAACCTTCAATATTTCAAACCGTCAAACCTTCAATATTTCAAACTTTCAAACCTTCAATATTTCAAACCTCAAACATTCAAATCTTCAATATTTGAAACCTTAAAACTTTCAAAACTTCAAAGCTTAAATATTTCAAACCACAAACCGTCAAACCTTCAATATTTCAAACTTCAAACTGTCAAACCTTCAATATTTGAAACCTTCAAACTTTCAAACCTTCAATCTTTCAAACCTTTCAATATTTCCAACCGTCAAACCTTCAATATTTGAAACCTTAAACTTTCAAACTTTCAATATTTCAAACCTCAAACCTTCAAACATTCAAACCTTCAATATTTGAAACCTTCAAACTTTCAAAACTTCAAACCTTCAATATTTCAAACCACAAACCGTCAAACCTTCAATATTTCCAACCACAAACAGTCAAACCTTCAAACATTCAAACCTTCAATATTTGAAACCTTCAAACTTTCAATATTTCAAACCTTCAATATTTGAAACCTTCAAGCTTTCAAACCTTCAATATTTCAAACCACAAACCGTCAAACCTTCAATATTTCAAACCTCAAACCTTCAAACATTCAAACCTTCAATATTTGAAACCTTCAAACTTTCAAACCTTCAAACCTTCAATATTTCGAACCTCAAACCTTCAAACATTCAAACCTTCAATATTTGAAACCTTCATTATCTACAATCGATATATTATCGATAATCGATATATTTTCGATAATCTATATGTAATAGATAATCGATATATGATCGATAATCGATATATTATCTACAATCGATATATTATCTACAATCGATATATTTTCGATAATCGATATTTTCAAATATTGAAGGTTTGAATGTTTGAAGGTTTGAGGTTTGAAATATTGAAGGTTTCAAATATTGAAGGTTTAAATGTTTGAAGGTTTGAGGTTTGAAATATTGAAGGTTTGACGGTTTGAGGTTTGAAATATTGAAGGTTTGAAGGTTTGAGGTTTGAAATATTGAAGGTTTGAAGGTTTGAAATATTGAAGGTTTGACGGTTTGAAATATTGAAGGTTTGAAGTTTTGAAAGTTTGAAGGTTTGACGGTTTGGAATATTGAAAGGTTTGAAAGATTGAAGGTTTGAAAGTTTAAAGGTTTCAAATATCGAAGGTTTGAAGGTTCAACGGTTTGTGGTTTGAAATATTGAAGGTTTGAAGGTTTGAGGTTTGAAATATTGAAGGTTTGAAGGTTTGAAAGTTTGAAGGTTTGACGGTTTGGAATATTGAAAGGTTTGAAAGATTGAAGGTTTGAAAGTTTAAAGGTTTCAAATATCGAAGGTTTGAAGGTTCAACGGTTTGTGGTTTGAAATATTGAAGGTTTGAAGGTTTGAGGTTTGAAATATTGAAGGTTTGAAGGTTTGAAAGTTTGAAGGTTTGAAATATTGAAGGTTTGAAGGTTCAACGGTTTGTGGTTTGAAATATTGAAGGTTTGACGGTTTGAAATATTGAAGGTTTGAAGTTTTAAAAGTTTGAAGGTTTGACGGTTTGGAATATTGAAAGGTTTGAAAGATTGAAGGTTTGAAAGTTTGAAGGTTTCAAATATTGAAGGTTTGAAGTTTGAAATATTGAAGGTTTGACCTTCAAACTTTTAAACCTTCAATCTTTCAAACCTTTCAATATTCCAAACCGTCAAACCTTCAAATTTTCAAAACTTCAAACCTTCAATATTTCAAACTGTCAAACCTTCAAACCTTCAATATTTGAAACCTTCAAACATTCAAACCTTCAATATTTCAAACCTCAAACCTTCAAACATTCAAACCTTCAATATTTGAAACCTTCAAACTTTCAAAACTTCAAACCTTCAATATTTCAAACCACAAACCGTCAAACCTTCAATATTTCCAACCACAAACAGTCAAACCTTCAAACATTCAAACCTTCAATATTTGAAACCTTCAAACCTTCAATATTTTAAACCGTCAAACCTTCAATATTTTAAACCTTCAAACATTCAAACCTTCAAACCTTCAATATTTCAAACCACAAACCGTCAAACCTTCAATATTTGAAACCTTGAAACCTTCATTATCTACAATTGATATCTTATCGATAATCGATATATTATCGATAATCGATATATTATCGATAATCGATATATTATCGATAATCGATATGTAATAGATAATCGATATATGGTTGATAATCGATATGTTAACTACAATCGATATATTATCTACAATCGATATATTTTCGATAATCGATATTTTATCGGTAATCGATATTTTATCGATAATCGATATATTGTCAAAAATCGATATATTATCGATAATCGATATGTTATCGATAATCGATATATTATCGATATAATATCTATAATCGATATATTATCTATAATCGATAGGTTTGAAATATTGAAGGTTTGAAGGTTTCAAATATTGAAGGTTTGAATGTTTGAAGGTTTGAAGGTTTGAGGTTTGAAATATTGAAGGTTTGAAGGTTTGAAAGTTTGAAGGTTTCAAATATTGAAGGTTTGAGGTTTGAAATATTGAAGGTTTGAAGTTTCGACGGTTTGTGGTTTGAAATATTGAAGGTTTGAAAGTTTGAAGGTTTCAAATATTGAAGGGTTGGATGTTTGAAGTTTGAAATATTGAAGGTTTGAAAGTATGAAGGTTTCAAATATTGAAGGTTTGAATGTTTGAAGGTTTCAAATATTGAAGGTTTGAAGGTTTGAGGTTTGAAATATTGAAGGTTTGAAGGTTTGAAAGTTTGAAGGTTTGAAGGTTTGAGCTTTGAAATATTGAAGGTTTGAAGGTTTGAAAGTTTGAAGGTTTCAAATATTGAAGGTTTGAAGTTTGAAATATTGAAGGTTTGACCTTCAAACTTTTAAACCTTCAATCTTTCAAACCTTTCAATATTCCAAACCGTCAAACCTTCAATATTTCAAACCACAAACCGTCAAACCTTCAATATTTCAAACTTCAAACCTTCAAACATTCAAACCTTCAAACTTTCATACTTTCAAACCTTCAAACCTTCAATATTTCAAACCTCAAAACTTCAAACATTCAAACCTTCAATATTTGAAACCTTCAAACCTTCCTTATCTACAATCCATATATTTTCGATAATCGATATATTATCGATAATCGATATATTATCGATATGTAATAGATAATCGATATATGATTGATAATCGATATGTTATCTACAATCGATATATTATCTACAATCGATATATTTTCGATAATCGATATTTTATTGGTAATCGATATATTGTCAATAATCGATGTATTATCGATAATCGATATGTTATCAATATTCGATATATTATCGATATAATATCTATAATCGATATATTATCTATAATCGATAGGTTTGAAATATTGAAGGTTTGAAGGTTTCAAATATTGAAGGTTTGAATGTTTGAAGGTTTGAAGGTTTGAGGTTTGAAATATTGAAGGTTTGCAGGTTTGAAAGTTTGAAGGTTTCAAATATTGAAGGTTTGAGGTTTGAAATATTGAAGGTTTGAAGGTTCGACGGTTTGAGGTTTGAAATATTGAAGGTTTGAAGGTTTGAAATATTGAAGGTTTGAAATATTGAAGGTTTGAATGTTTGAAGTTTGAAATATTGAAGGTTTGAAAGTATGAAGGTTTCAAATATTGAAGGTTTGAATGTTTGAAGGTTTCAAATATTGAAGGTTTGACGGTTTGAAATAATGAAGGTTTGAAGTTTTGAAAGTTTGAAGGTTTGACTGTTTGAGGTTGGAAATATTGAAGGTTTAAAGGTTTGACGGTTTGTGGTTTGAAATATTGAAGGTTTGAAGTTTTGAAAGTTTGAAGGTTTAAAATATTGAAGGTTTGAGGTTTGAAATATTGCAGGTTTGAAAGTTTGAAGGTTTGAAATATTGAAGGTTTGAATGTTTGAAGGTTTCAAATATTGAAGGTTTGAATGTTTGAAGGTTTCAAATATTGAAGGTTTGAAGGTTTGACGGTTTAAAATATTGAAGGTTTGAAGTTTTGAAAATTTGAAGGTTTGACGGTTTGGAATATTTTAAGGTTTGAAAGATTGAAGGTTTGAAAGTTTGAAGGTTTGAAATATTGAAGGTTTGACGGTTTGTGGTTTGAAATATTGAAGGTTTGAAGTTTTGAAAGTTTAAAGGTTTCAAATATTGAAGGTTTGAGGTTTGAAATATTGAAGGTTTGAATGTTTGAAGGTTTGAGGTTTGAAATATTGAAGGTTTGAAGATTTGAAAGTTTGAAGGTTTGAAATATTGAAGGTTTGAAAGTTTGAAGGTTTCAAATATTGAAGGGTTGGATGTTTGAAGTTTGAAATATTGAAGGTTTGAAAGTATGAAGGTTTCAAATATTGAAGGTTTGAAGGTTTCAAATATTGAAGGTTTGAAGGTTTGAGGTTTGAAATATTGAAGGTTTGAAGGTTTGAAAGTTTGAAGGTTTGAAGGTTTGAGGTTTGAAATATTGAAGGTTTGAAGGTTTGAAAGTTTGAAGGTTTCAAATATTGAAGGTTTGAAGTTTGAAATATTGAAGGTTTGACCTTCAAACTTTTAAACCTTCAATCTTTCAAACCTTTCAATATTCCAAACCGTCAAACCTTCAAATTTTCAAAACTTCAAACCTTCAATATTTCAAACTGTCAAACCTTCAAACCTTCAATATTTGAAACCTTCAAACATTCAAACCTTCAATATTTGAAACCTTCAAACTTTCAAACCTTCAATATTTCAAACCTCAAACCTTCAAACATTCAAACCTTCAATATTTGAAACCTTCAAACTTTCAAAACTTCAAACCTTCAATATTTCAAACCACAAACCGTCAAACCTTCAATATTTCCAACCACAAACAGTCAAACCTTCAATATTTGAAACCTTCAAACCTTCAATATTTTAAACCGTCAAACCTTCAATATTTTAAACCTTCAAACATTCAAATCTTCAATATTTGAAACCTTCAAACTTTCAAACCTTCAATATTTCAAACCACAAACCGTCAAACCTTCAATATTTGAAACCTTGAAACCTTCATTATCTACAATCGATATCTTATCATAATCGATATATTATCGATAATCGATATATTATCGATAATCGATATATTATCGATAATCGATATATTATCGATAATCGATATGTAATAGATAATCGATATATGGTTGATAATCGATATGTTATCTACAATCGATAATTTATCTACAATCGATATATTTTCGATAATCGATATATTTTCGATAATCGATATTTTATCGGTAATCGATATATTGTCAAAAATCGATATATTATCGATAATCGATGTATTATCGATAATCGATATGTTATCGATAATCGATATATTATCGATATAATATCTATAATCGTTATATTATCTATAATGGATAGGTTTGAAATATTGAAGGTTTGAAGGTTTCAAATATTGAAGGTTTGAATGTTTGAAGGTTTGAAGGTTTGAGGTTTGAAATATTGAAGGTTTGCAGGTTTGAAAGTTTGAAGGTTTGAAATATTGAAGGTTTGAGGTTTGAAATATTGAAGGTTTGAAGGTTCGACGGTTTGTGGTTTGAAATATTGAAGGTTTGAAAGTTTGAAGGTTTGAATGTTTGAAGTTTGAAATATTGAAGGTTTGAAAGTATGAAGGTTTCAAATATTGAAGGTTTGAATGTTTGAAGGTTTCAAATATTGAAGGTTTGAAGGTTTGACGGTTTGAAATAATGAAGGTTTAAAGTTTTGAAAGTTTCAAGGTTTGACTGTTTGAGGTTGGAAATATTGAAGGTTTGAAGGTTTGACGGTTTGTGGTTTGAAATATTGAAGGTTTGAAGTTTTGAAAGTTTGAAGGTTTAAAATATTGAAGGTTTGAGGTTTGAAATATTGCAGGTTTGAAAGTTTGAAGGTTTGACGGTTTGGAATATTTAAAGGTTTGAAAGATTGAAGGTTTGAAAGTTTGAAGGTTTCAAATATTGAAGGTTTGAAGTTTGAAATATTGAAGGTTTGACGGTTTGTGGTTTCAAATATTGAAGGTTTGAAGTTTGAAATATTGAAGGTTTGACGGTTTGTGGTTTGAAATATTGAAGGTTTGAAGGTTTGAGGTTTGAAATATTGAAGGTTTGAAGGTTTGAAAGTTTGAAGGTTTGAGATATTGAAGGTTTGAAGGTTTGAGGTTTGAAATATTAAAGGTTTGAAGGTTCAACGGTTTGTGGTTTGAAATATTGAAGGTTTGACGGTTTGGAATATTGAAAGGTTTGAAAGATTGAAGGTTTGAAAGTTTGAAGGTTTCAAATATTGAAGGTTTGAATGTTTGAAGGTTTGAGGTTTGAAATATTGAAGGTTTGAATGTTTGAAGGTTTGAGGTTTGAAATATTGAAGGTTTGAAAGTTTGAAGGAACCTTCAAACCTTCAATATTTGAAACCTTCAAACATTCAAACCTTCAATATTTGAAACCTTCAAACTTTCAAACCTTCAATATTTCAAACCTCAAACCTTCAAACATTCAAACCTTCAATATTTGAAACCTTCAAACTTTCAAAACTTCAAACCTTCAATATTTCAAACCACAAACCGTCAAACCTTCAATATTTCCAACCACAAACAGTCAAACCTTCAATATTTGAAACCTTCAAACTTTCAATATTTCAAACCTCAAACCTTCAATATTTGAAACCTTCAAACTTTCAAACCTTCAATATTTCAAACCACAAACCGTCAAACCTTCAATATTTCAAACCTCAAACCTTCAAACATTCAAACCTTCAAACTTTCAAACTTTCAAACCTTCAAACCTTCAATATTTCAAACCTCAAAACTTCAAACATTCAAACCTTCAATATTTGAAACCTTCAAACCTTCAATATTTCAAACCTTCAATATTTCAAACCTCAAACCTTCAAACATTTAAACCTTCAATATTTGAAACATCCAAACCTTCAATATTTCAAACCTCAAACCTTCAAACCTTCAATATTTGAAAACTTCAAACTTTCAAAACTTCAAACCTTTAATATTTAGAACCACAAACCGTCAAACCTTCAATATTTGAAACCTTCAAACTTTCAAACCTTCAATCTTTCAAACCTTTCAATATTCCAAACCGTCAAACCTTTAAACTTTCAAAACTTCAAACCTTTAATATTTCAAACCGTCAAACCTTCAATATTTCAAACCTTCAAACTTTCAAACCTTCAAACCTTCAATATTTCAAACCTCAAACCTTCAAACATTCAAACCTTCAATATTTGAAACCTTGTTTGAAGGTTTGAAAGTTTGAAGGTTTGAAGGTTTGAGGTTTGAAATATTGAAGGTTTGAAGGTTTGAGGTTTGAAATATTGAAGGTTTGAAGGTTTGAAAGTTTGAAGGTTTCAAATATTGAAGGTTTGAGGTTTGAAATATTGAAGGTTTGAAGGTTCGACGGTTTGTGGTTTGAAATATTGAAGGTTTGAATGTTTGAAGTTTGAAATATTGAAGGTTTGAAAGTATGAAGGTTTCAAATATTGAAGGTATGAATGTTTGAAGGTTTCAAATATTGAAGGTTTGACGGTTTGTGGTTTGAAATATTGAAGGTTTGAAGTTTTGAAAGTTTGAAGGTTTGAAATATTGAAGGTTTGAATGTTTGAAGGTTTGAGGTTTGAAATATTGAAGGTTTGAATGTTTGAAGGTTTGAGGTTTGAAATATTGAAGGTTTGAAAGTTTGAAGGTTTGAAATATTGAAGGTTTGACGGTTCGAAATATTGAAGGTTTGAAGTTTTGAAAGTTTGAATGTTTGACGGTTTGGAATATTAAAAGGTTTGAAAGATTGAAGGTTTGAAAGTTTGAAGGTTTCAAATATTGAAGGTTTGAAGTTTGAAATATTGAAGGTTTGACGGTTTGTGGTTCTAAATATTAAAGGTTTGAAGTTTTGAAAGTTTGAAGTTTTCAAATATTGAAGGTTTGAATGTTTGAAGGTTTGAGGTTTGAAATATTGAAGGTTTCAAATATTGAAGGTTTAAATGTTTGAAGGTTTGAGGTTTGAAATATTGAAGGTTTGACGGTTTGAGGTTTGAAATATTGAAGGTTTGAAGGTTTGAGGTTTGAAATATTGAAGGTTTGAAGGTTTGAAATATTGAAGGTTTGACGGTTTGAAATATTGAAGGTTTGAAGTTTTGAAAGTTTGAAGGTTTGACGGTTTGGAATATTGAAAGGTTTGAAAGATTGAAGGTTTGAAAGTTTAAAGGTTTCAAATATCGAAGGTTTGAAGGTTCAACGGTTTGTGGTTTGAAATATTGAAGGTTTGAAGGTTTGAGGTTTGAAATATTGAAGGTTTGAAGGTTTGAAAGTTTGAAGGTTTGAAATATTGAAGGTTTGAAGGTTCAACGGTTTGTGGTTTGAAATATTGAAGGTTTGACGGTTTGAAATATTGAAGGTTTGAAGTTTTAAAAGTTTGAAGGTTTGACGGTTTGGAATATTGAAAGGTTTGAAAGATTGAAGGTTTGAAAGTTTGAAGGTTTCAAATATTGAAGGTTTGAAGTTTGAAATATTGAAGGTTTGACCTTCAAACTTTTAAACCTTCAATCTTTCAAACCTTTCAATATTCCAAACCGTCAAACCTTCAAATTTTCAAAACTTCAAACCTTCAATATTTCAAACTGTCAAACCTTCAAACCTTCAATATTTGAAACCTTCAAACATTCAAACCTTCAATATTTCAAACCTCAAACCTTCAAACATTCAAACCTTCAATATTTGAAACCTTCAAACTTTCAAAACTTCAAACCTTCAATATTTCAAACCACAAACCGTCAAACCTTCAATATTTCCAACCACAAACAGTCAAACCTTCAAACATTCAAACCTTCAATATTTGAAACCTTCAAACCTTCAATATTTTAAACCGTCAAACCTTCAATATTTTAAACCTTCAAACATTCAAACCTTCAAACCTTCAATATTTCAAACCACAAACCGTCAAACCTTCAATATTTGAAACCTTGAAACCTTCATTATCTACAATTGATATCTTATCGATAATCGATATATTATCGATAATCGATATATTATCGATAATCGATATATTATCGATAATCGATATATTATCGATAATCGATATGTAATAGATAATCGATATATGGTTGATAATCGATATGTTATCTACAATCGATATATTATCTACAATCGATATATTTTCGATAATCGATATTTTATCGGTAATCGATAATTTATCGATAATCGATATATTGTCAAAAATCGATATATTATAGATAATCGATATATTATCGATAATCGATATGTTATCGATAATCGATATAATATCTATAATCGATATATTATCTATAATCGATAGGTTTGAAATATTGAAGGTTTGAAGGTTTCAAATATTGAAGGTTTGAATGTTTGAAGGTTTGAGGTTTGAAATATTGAAGGTTTGAAGGTTTGAAAGTTTGAAGGTTTCAAATATTGAAGGTTTGAGGTTTGAAATATTGAAGGTTTGAAGTTTCGACGGTTTGTGGTTTGAAATATTGAAGGTTTGAAAGTTTGAAGGTTTCAAATATTGAAGGGTTGGATGTTTGAAGTTTGAAATATTGAAGGTTTGAAAGTATGAAGGTTTCAAATATTGAAGGTTTGAATGTTTGAAGGTTTCAAATATTGAAGGTTTGAAGGTTTGAGGTTTGAAATATTGAAGGTTTGAAGGTTTGAAAGTTTGAAGGTTTGAAGGTTTGAGCTTTGAAATATTGAAGGTTTGAAGGTTTGAAAGTTTGAAGGTTTCAAATATTGAAGGTTTGAAGTTTGAAATATTGAAGGTTTGACCTTCAAACTTTTAAACCTTCAATCTTTCAAACCTTTCAATATTCCAAACCGTCAAACCTTCAATATTTCAAACCACAAACCGTCAAACCTTCAATATTTCAAACTTCAAACCTTCTAACATTCAAACCTTCAAACTTTCATACTTTCAAACCTTCAAACCTTCAATATTTCAAACCTCAAAACTTCAAACATTCAAACCTTCAATATTTGAAACCTTCAAACCTTCCTTATCTACAATCGATATATTTTCGATAATCGATATATTATCGATAATCGATATATTATCGATATGTAATAGATAATCGATATATGATTGATAATCGATATGTTATCTACAATCGATATATTATCTACAATCGATATATTTTCGATAATCGATATTTTATTGGTAATCGATATATTGTCAATAATCGATGTATTATCGATAATTGATATGTTATCAATATTCGATATATTATCGATATAATATCTATAATCGATATATTATCTATAATCGATAGGTTTGAAATATTGAAGGTTTGAAGGTTTCAAATATTGAAGGTTTGAATGTTTGAAGGTTTGAAGGTTTGAGGTTTGAAATATTGAAGGTTTGCAGGTTTGAAAGTTTGAAGGTTTCAAATATTGAAGGTTTGAGGTTTGAAATATTGAAGGTTTGAAGGTTCGACGGTTTGTGGTTTGAAATATTGAAGGTTTGAAGGTTTGAAATATTGAAGGTTTGAAATATTGAAGGTTTGAATGTTTGAAGTTTGAAATATTGAAGGTTTGAAAGTATGAAGGTTTCAAATATTGAAGGTTTGAATGTTTGAAGGTTTCAAATATTGAAGGTTTGACGGTTTGAAATAATGAAGGTTTGAAGTTTTGAAAGTTTGAAGGTTTGACTGTTTGAGGTTGGAAATATTGAAGGTTTGAAGGTTCGACGGTTTGTGGTTTGAAATATTGAAGGTTTGAAGTTTTGAAAGTTTGAAGGTTTAAAATATTGAAGGTTTGAGGTTTGAAATATTGCAGGTTTGAAAGTTTGAAGGTTTGAAATATTGAAGGTTTGAATGTTTGAAGGTTTCAAATATTGAAGGTTTGAATGTTTGAAGGTTTCAAATATTGAAGGTTTGAAGGTTTGACGGTTTAAAATATTGAAGGTTTGAAGTTTTGAAAATTTGAAGGTTTGACGGTTTGGAATATTTAAAGGTTTGAAAGATTGAAGGTTTGAAAGTTTGAAGGTTTGAAATATTGAAGGTTTGACGGTTTGTGGTTTGAAATATTGAAGGTTTGAAGTTTTGAAAGTTTAAAGGTTTCAAATATTGAAGGTTTGAGGTTTGAAATATTGAAGGTTTGAATGTTTGAAGGTTTGAGGTTTGAAATATTGAAGGTTTGAAGATTTGAAAGTTTGAAGGTTTGAAATATTGAAGGTTTGAAAGTTTGAAGGTTTCAAATATTGAAGGGTTGGATGTTTGAAGTTTGAAATATTGAAGGTTTGAAAGTATGAAGGTTTCAAATATTGAAGGTTTGAAGGTTTCAAATATTGAAGGTTTGAAGGTTTGAGGTTTGAAATATTGAAGGTTTGAAGGTTTGAAAGTTTGAAGGTTTGAAGGTTTGAGGTTTGAAATATTGAAGGTTTGAAGGTTTGAAAGTTTGAAGGTTTCAAATATTGAAGGTTTGAAGTTTGAAATATTGAAGGTTTGACCTTCAAACTTTTAAACCTTCAATCTTTCAAACCTTTCAATATTCCAAACCGTCAAACCTTCAAATTTTCAAAACTTCAAACCTTCAATATTTCAAACTGTCAAACCTTCAAACCATCAATATTTGAAACCTTCAAACATTCAAACCTTCAATATTTGAAACCTTCAAACTTTCAAACCTTCAATATTTCAAACCTCAAACCTTCAAACATTCAAACCTTCAATATTTGAAACCTTCAAACTTTCAAAACTTCAAACCTTCAATATTTCAAACCACAAACCGTCAAACCTTCAATATTTCCAACCACAAACAGTCAAACCTTCAATATTTGAAACCTTCAAACCTTCAATATTTTAAACCGTCAAACCTTCAATATTTTAAACCTTCAAACATTCAAATCTTCAATATTTGAAACCTTCAAACTTTCAAACCTTCAATATTTCAAACCACAAACCGTCAAACCTTCAATATTTGAAACCTTGAAACCTTCATTATCTACAATCGATATCTTATCATAATCGATATATTATCGATAATCGATATATTATCGATAATCGATATATTATCGATAATCGATATGTAATAGATAATCGATATATGGTTGATAATCGATATGTTATCTACAATCGATATATTTTCGATAATCGATATATTTTCGATAATCGATATTTTATCGGTAATCGATATATTGTCAAAAATCGATATATTATCGATAATCGATGTATTATCGATAATCGATATGTTATCGATAATCGATATATTATCGATATAATATCTATAATCGTTATATTATCTATAATGGATAGGTTTGAAATATTGAAGGTTTGAAGGTTTCAAATATTGAAGGTTTGAATGTTTGAAGGTTTGAAGGTTTGAGGTTTGAAATATTGAAGGTTTGCAGGTTTGAAAGTTTGAAGGTTTGAAATATTGAAGGTTTGAGGTTTGAAATATTGAAGGTTTGAAGGTTCGACGGTTTGTGGTTTGAAATATTGAAGGTTTGAAAGTTTGAAGGTTTGAATGTTTGAAGTTTGAAATATTGAAGGTTTGAAAGTATGAAGGTTTCAAATATTGAAGGTTTGAATGTTTGAAGGTTTCAAATATTGAAGGTTTGAAGGTTTGACGGTTTGAAATAATGAAGGTTTGAAGTTTTGAAAGTTTCAAGGTTTGACTGTTTGAGGTTGGAAATATTGAAGGTTTGAAGGTTTGACGGTTTGTGGTTTGAAATATTGAAGGTTTGAAGTTTTGAAAGTTTGAAGGTTTAAAATATTGAAGGTTTGAGGTTTGAAATATTGCAGGTTTGAAAGTTTGAAGGTTTGACGGTTTGGAATATTTAAAGGTTTGAAAGATTGAAGGTTTGAAAGTTTGAAGGTTTCAAATATTGAAGGTTTGAAGTTTGAAATATTGAAGGTTTGACGGTTTGTGGTTTCAAATATTGAAGGTTTGAAGTTTGAAATATTGAAGGTTTGACGGTTTGTGGTTTGAAATATTGAAGGTTTGAAGGTTTGAGGTTTGAAATATTGAAGGTTTGAAGGTTTGAAAGTTTGAAGGTTTGAAATATTGAAGGTTTGAAGGTTTGAGGTTTGAAATATTAAAGGTTTGAAGGTTCAACGGTTTGTGGTTTGAAATATTGAAGGTTTGACGGTTTGGAATATTGAAAGGTTTGAAAGATTGAAGGTTTGAAAGTTTGAAGGTTTCAAATATTGAAGGTTTGAATGTTTGAAGGTTTGAGGTTTGAAATATTGAAGGTTTGAATGTTTGAAGGTTTGAGGTTTGAAATATTGAAGGTTTGAAAGTTTGAAGGAACCTTCAAACCTTCAATATTTGAAACCTTCAAACATTCAAACCTTCAATATTTGAAACCTTCAAACTTTCAAACCTTCAATATTTCAAACCTCAAACCTTCAAACATTCAAACCTTCAATATTTGAAACCTTCAAACTTTCAAAACTTCAAACCTTCAATATTTCAAACCACAAACCGTCAAACCTTCAATATTTCCAACCACAAACAGTCAAACCTTCAATATTTGAAACCTTCAAACTTTCAATATTTCAAACCTCAAACCTTCAATATTTGAAACCTTCAAACTTTCAAACCTTCAATATTTCAAACCACAAACCGTCAAACCTTCAATATTTCAAACCTCAAACCTTCAAACATTCAAACCTTCAAACTTTCAAACTTTCAAACCTTCAAACCTTCAATATTTCAAACCTCAAAACTTCAAACATTCAAACCTTCAATATTTGAAACCTTCAAACCTTCAATATTTCAAACCTTCAATATTTCAAACCTCAAACCTTCAAACATTTAAACCTTCAATATTTGAAACATCCAAACCTTCAATATTTCAAACCTCAAACCTTCAAACATTCAAACCTTCAATATTTGAAAACTTCAAACTTTCAAAACTTCAAACCTTTAATATTTAGAACCACAAACCGTCAAACCTTCAATATTTGAAACCTTCAAACTTTCAAACCTTCAATCTTTCAAACCTTTCAATATTCCAAACCGTCAAACCTTCAAACTTTCAAAACTTCAAACCTTTAATATTTCAAACCGTCAAACCTTCAATATTTCAAACCTTCAAACTTTCAAACCTTCAAACCTTCAATATTTCAAACCTCAAACCTTCAAACATTCAAACCTTCAATATTTGAAACCTTGTTTGAAGGTTTGAAAGTTTGAAGGTTTGAAGGTTTGAGGTTTGAAATATTGAAGGTTTGAAGGTTTGAGGTTTGAAATATTGAAGGTTTGAAGGTTTGAAAGTTTGAAGGTTTCAAATATTGAAGGTTTGAGGTTTGAAATATTGAAGGTTTGAAGGTTCGACGGTTTGTGGTTTGAAATATTGAAGGTTTGAATGTTTGAAGTTTGAAATATTGAAGGTTTGAAAGTATGAAGGTTTCAAATATTGAAGGTATGAATGTTTGAAGGTTTCAAATATTGAAAGTTTGACGGTTTGTGGTTTGAAATATTGAAGGTTTGAAGTTTTGAAAGTTTGAAGGTTTGAAATATTGAAGGTTTGAATGTTTGAAGGTTTGAGGTTTGAAATATTGAAGGTTTGAATGTTTGAAGGTTTGAGGTTTGAAATATTGAAGGTTTGAAGGTTTGAAATATTGAAGGTTTGTCGGTTCGAAATATTGAAGGTTTGAAGTTTTGAAAGTTTGAATGTTTGACGGTTTGGAATATTAAAAGGTTTGAAAGATTGAAGGTTTGAAAGTTTGAAGGTTTCAAATATTGAAGGTTTGAAGTTTGAAATATTGAAGGTTTGACGGTTTGTGGTTCTAAATATTAAAGGTTTGAAGTTTTGAAAGTTTAAGTTTTCAAATATTGAAGGTTTGAATGTTTGAAGGTTTGAGGTTTGAAATATTGAAGGTTTCAAATATTGAAGGTTTAAATGTTTGAAGGTTTGAGGTTTGAAATATTGAAGGTTTGACGGTTTGAGGTTTGAAATATTGAAGGTTTGAAGGTTTGAGGTTTGAAATATTGAAGGTTTGAAGGTTTGAAATATTGAAGGTTTGACGGTTTGAAATATTGAAGGTTTGAAGTTTTGAAAGTTTGAAGGTTTGACGGTTTGGAATATTGAAAGGTTTGAAAGATTGAAGGTTTGAAAGTTTAAAGGTTTCAAATATCGAAGGTTTGAAGGTTCAACGGTTTGTGGTTTGAAATATTGAAGGTTTGAAGGTTTGAGGTTTGAAATATTGAAGGTTTGAAGGTTTGAAAGTTTGAAGGTTTGAAATATTGAAGGTTTGAAGGTTCAACGGTTTGTGGTTTGAAATATTGAAGGTTTGACGGTTTGAAATATTGAAGGTTTGAAGTTTTAAAAGTTTGAAGGTTTGACGGTTTGGAATATTGAAAGGTTTGAAAGATTGAAGGTTTGAAAGTTTGAAGGTTTCAAATATTGAAGGTTTGAAGTTTGAAATATTGAAGGTTTGACCTTCAAACTTTTAAACCTTCAATCTTTCAAACCTTTCAATATTCCAAACCGTCAAACCTTCAAATTTTCAAAACTTCAAACCTTCAATATTTCAAACTGTCAAACCTTCAAACCTTCAATATTTGAAACCTTCAAACATTCAAACCTTCAATATTTCAAACCTCAAACCTTCAAACATTCAAACCTTCAATATTTGAAACCTTCAAACTTTCAAAACTTCAAACCTTCAATATTTCAAACCACAAACCGTCAAACCTTCAATATTTCCAACCACAAACAGTCAAACCTTCAAACATTCAAACCTTCAATATTTGAAACCTTCAAACCTTCAATATTTTAAACCGTCAAACCTTCAATATTTTAAACCTTCAAACATTCAAACCTTCAAACCTTCAATATTTCAAACCACAAACCGTCAAACCTTCAATATTTGAAACCTTGAAACCTTCATTATCTACAATTGATATCTTATCGATAATCGATATATTATCGATAATCGATATATTATCGATAATCGATATATTATCGATAATCGATATATTATCGATAATCGATATATTATCGATAATCGATATATTATCGATAATCGATATGTAATAGATAATCGATATATGGTTGATAATCGATATGTTATCTACAATCGATATATTATCTACAATCGATATATATTCGATAATCGATATTTTATCGGTAATCGATATTTTATCGATAATCGATATATTGTCAAAAATCGATATATTATAGATAATCGATATATTATCGATAATCGATATGTTATCGATAATCGATATAATATCTATAATCGATATATTATCTATAATCGATAGGTTTGAAATATTGAAGGTTTGAAGGTTTCAAATATTGAAGGTTTGAATGTTTGAAGGTTTGAGGTTTGAAATATTGAAGGTTTGAAGGTTTGAAAGTTTGAAGGTTTCAAATATTGAAGGTTTGAGGTTTGAAATATTGAAGGTTTGAAGTTTCGACGGTTTGTGGTTTGAAATATTGAAGGTTTGAAAGTTTGAAGGTTTCAAATATTGAAGGGTTGGATGTTTGAAGTTTGAAATATTGAAGGTTTGAAAGTATGAAGGTTTCAAATATTGAAGGTTTGAATGTTTGAAGGTTTCAAATATTGAAGGTTTGAAGGTTTGAGGTTTGAAATATTGAAGGTTTGAAAGTTTGAAGGTTTGAAGGTTTGAGCTTTGAAATATTGAAGGTTTGAAGGTTTGAAAGTTTGAAGGTTTCAAATATTGAAGGTTTGAAGTTTGAAATATTGAAGGTTTGACCTTCAAACTTTTAAACCTTCAATCTTTCAAACCTTTCAATTTTCCAAACCGTCAAACCTTCAATATTTCAAACCACAAACCGTCAAACCTTCAATATTTCAAACTTCAAACCTTCAAACATTCAAACCTTCAAACTTTCATACTTTCAAACCTTCAAACCTTCAATATTTCAAATCTCAAAACTTCAAACATTCAAACCTTCAATATTTGAAACCTTCAAACCTTCCTTATCTACAATCGATATATTTTCGATAATCGATATATTATCGATAATCGATATATTATCGATATGTAATAGATAATCGATATATGATTGATAATCGATATGTTATCTACAATCGATATATTATCTACAATCGATATATTTTCGATAATCGATATTTTATTGGTAATCGATATATTGTCAATAATCGATGTATTATCGATAATCGATATGTTATCAATATTCGATATATTATCGATATAATATCTATAATCGATATATTATCTATAATCGATAGGTTTGAAATATTGAAGGTTTGAAGGTTTGAAATATTGAAGGTTTGAATGTTTGAAGGTTTGAAGGTTTGAGGTTTGAAATATTGAAGGTTTGCAGGTTTGAAAGTTTGAAGGTTTCAAATATTGAAGGTTTGAGGTTTGAAATATTGAAGGTTTGAAGGTTCGACGGTTTGTGGTTTGAAATATTGAAGGTTTGAAGGTTTGAAATATTGAAGGTTTGAAATATTGAAGGTTTGAAAGTATGAAGGTTTCAAATATTGAAGGTTTGAATGTTTGAAGGTTTCAAATATTGAAGGTTTGACGGTTTGAAATAATGAAGGTTTGAAGTTTTGAAAGTTTGAAGGTTTGACTGTTTGAGGTTGGAAATATTGAAGGTTTGAAGGTTTGACGGTTTGTGGTTTGAAATATTGAAGGTTTGAAGTTTTGAAAGTTTGAAGGTTTAAAATATTGAAGGTTTGAGGTTTGAAATATTGCAGGTTTGAAAGTTTGAAGGTTTGAAATATTGAAGGTTTGAATGTTTGAAGGTTTCAAATATTGAAGGTTTGAATGTTTGAAGGTTTCAAATATTGAAGGTTTGAAGGTTTGACGGTTTAAAATATTGAAGGTTTGAAGTTTTGAAAATTTGAAGGTTTGACGGTTTGGAATATTTAAAGGTTTGAAAGATTGAAGGTTTGAAAGTTTGAAGGTTTGAAATATTGAAGGTTTGACGGTTTGTGGTTTGAAATATTGATGGTTTGAAGTTTTGAAAGTTTAAAGGTTTCAAATATTGAAGGTTTGAGGTTTGAAATATTGAAGGTTTGAATGTTTGAAGGTTTGAGGTTTGAAATATTGAAGGTTTGAAGATTTGAAAGTTTGAAGGTTTGAAATATTGAAGGTTTGAAAGTTTGAAGGTTTCAAATATTGAAGGGTTGGATGTTTGAAGTTTGAAATATTGAAGGTTTGAAAGTATGAAGGTTTCAAATATTGAAGGTTTCAAATATTGAAGGTTTGAAGGTTTGAGGTTTGAAATATTGAAGGTTTGAAGGTTTGAAAGTTTGAAGGTTTGAAGGTTTGAGGTTTGAAATATTGAAGGTTTGAAGGTTTGAAAGTTTGAAGGTTTCAAATATTGAAGGTTTGAAGTTTGAAATATTGAAGGTTTGACCTTCAAACTTTTAAACCTTCAATCTTTCAAACCTTTCAATATTCCAAACCGTCAAACCTTCAAATTTTCAAAACTTCAAACCTTCAATATTTCAAACTGTCAAACCTTCAAACCTTCAATATTTGAAACCTTCAAACATTCAAACCTTCAATATTTGAAACCTTCAAACTTTCAAACCTTCAATATTTCAAACCTCAAACCTTCAAACATTCAAACCTTCAATATTTGAAACCTTCAAACTTTCAAAACTTCAAACCTTCAATATTTCAAACCACAAACCGTCAAACCTTCAATATTTCCAACCACAAACAGTCAAACCTTCAATATTTGAAACCTTCAAACCTTCAATATTTTAAACCGTCAAACCTTCAATATTTTAAACCTTCAAACATTCAAATCTTCAATATTTGAAACCTTCAAACTTTCAAACCTTCAATATTTCAAACCACAAACCGTCAAACCTTCAATATTTGAAACCTTGAAACCTTCATTATCTACAATCGATATCTTATCATAATCGATATATTATCGATAATCGATATATTATCGATAATCGATATATTATCGATAATCGATATATTATCGATAATCGATATGTAATAGATAATCGATATATGGTTGATAATCGATATGTTATCTACAATCGATATATTTTCGATAATCGATATATTTTCGATAATCGATATTTTATCGGTAATCGATATATTGTCAAAAATCGATATATTATCGATAATCGATGTATTATCTATAATGGATAGGTTTGAAATATTGAAGGTTTGAAGGTTTCAAATATTGAAGGTTTGAATGTTTGAAGGTTTGAAGGTTTGAGGTTTGAAATATTGAAGGTTTGCAGGTTTGAAAGTTTGAAGGTTTGAAATATTGAAGGTTTGAGGTTTGAAATATTGAAGGTTTGAAGGTTCGACGGTTTGTGGTTTGAAATATTGAAGGTTTGAAAGTTTGAAGGTTTGAATGTTTGAAGTTTGAAATATTGAAGGTTTGAAAGTATGAAGGTTTCAAATATTGAAGGTTTGAATGTTTGAAGGTTTCAAATATTGAAGGTTTGAAGGTTTGACGGTTTGAAATAATGAAGGTTTGAAGTTTTGAAAGTTTCAAGGTTTGACTGTTTGAGGTTGGAAATATTGAAGGTTTGAAGGTTTGACGGTTTGTGGTTTGAAATATTGAAGGTTTGAAGTTTTGAAAGTTTGAAGGTTTAAAATATTGAAGGTTTGAGGTTTGAAATATTGCAGGTTTGAAAGTTTGAAGGTTTGACGGTTTGGAATATTTAAAGGTTTGAAAGATTGAAGGTTTGAAAGTTTGAAGGTTTCAAATATTGAAGGTTTGAAGTTTGAAATATTGAAGGTTTGACGGTTTGTGGTTTCAAATATTGAAGGTTTGAAGTTTGAAATATTGAAGGTTTGACGGTTTGTGGTTTGAAATATTGAAGGTTTGAAGGTTTGAGGTTTGAAATATTGAAGGTTTGAAGGTTTGAAAGTTTGAAGGTTTGAAATATTGAAGGTTTGAAGGTTTGAGGTTTGAAATATTAAAGGTTTGAAGGTTCAACGGTTTGTGGTTTGAAATATTGAAGGTTTGACGGTTTGGAATATTGAAAGGTTTGAAAGATTGAAGGTTTGAAAGTTTGAAGGTTTCAAATATTGAAGGTTTGAATGTTTGAAGGTTTGAGGTTTGAAATATTGAAGGTTTGAATGTTTGAAGGTTTGAGGTTTGAAATATTGAAGGTTTGAAAGTTTGAAGGAACCTTCAAACCTTCAATATTTGAAACCTTCAAACATTCAAACCTTTAATATTTGAAACCTTCAAACTTTCAAACCTTCAATATTTCAAACCTCAAACCTTCAAACATTCAAACCTTCAATATTTGAAACCTTCAAACTTTCAAAACTTCAAACCTTCAATATTTCAAACCACAAACCGTCAAACCTACAATATTTCCAACCACAAACAGTCAAACCTTCAAACATTCAAACCTTCAATATTTGAAACCTTCAAACTTTCAATATTTCAAACCTCAAACCTTCAATATTTGAAACCTTCAAACTTTCAAACCTTCAATATTTCAAACCACAAACCGTCAAACCTTCAATATTTCAAACCTCAAACCTTCAAACATTCAAACCTTCAAACTTTCAAACTTTCAAACCTTCAAACCTTCAATATTTCAAACCTCAAAACTTCAAACATTCAAACCTTCAATATTTGAAACCTTCAAACCTTCAATATTTCAAACCTCAAACCTTCAAACATTTAAACCTTCAATATTTCAAACCTCAAACCTTCAAACATTCAAACCTTCAATATTTGAAAACTTCAAACTTTCAAAACTTCAAACCTTTAATATTTAGAACCACAAACCGTCAAACCTTCAATATTTGAAACCTTCAAACTTTCAAACCTTCAAACTTTCAAACCTTCAATCTTTCAAACCTTTCAATATTCCAAACCGTCAAACCTTCAAACTTTCAAAACTTCAAACCTTTAATATTTCAAACCGTCAAACCTTCAATATTTCAAACCTTCAAACTTTCAAACCTTCAAACCTTCAATATTTCAAACCTCAAACCTTCAAACATTCAAACCTTCAATATTTGAAACCTTGTTTGAAGGTTTGAAAGTTTGAAGGTTTGAAGGTTTGAGGTTTGAAATATTGAAGGTTTGAAGGTTTGAAAGTTTGAAGGTTTCAAATATTGAAGGTTTGAGGTTTGAAATATTGAAGGTTTGAAGGTTCGACGGTTTGTGGTTTGAAATATTGAAGGTTTGAATGTTTGAAGTTTGAAATATTGAAGGTTTGAAAGTATGAAGGTTTCAAATATTGAAGGTATGAATGTTTGAAGGTTTCAAATATTGAAGGTTTGACGGTTTGTGGTTTGAAATATTGAAGGTTTGAAGTTTTGAAAGTTTGAAGGTTTCAAATATTGAAGGTTTGAATGTTTGAAGGTTTGAGGTTTGAAATATTGAAGGTTTGAATGTTTGAAGGTTTGAAATTTGAAATATTGAAGGTTTGAAAGTTTGAAGGTTTGAAGTATTGAAGGTTTGACGGTTCGAAATATTGAAGGTTTGAAGTTTTGAAAGTTTGAATGTTTGACGGTTTGGAATATTAAAAGGTTTGAAAGATTGAAGGTTTGAAAGTTTGAAGGTTTCAAATATTGAAGGTTTGAAGTTTGAAATATTGAAGGTTTGACGGTTTGTGGTTCTAAATATTAAAGGTTTGAAGTTTTGAAAGTTTGAAGTTTTCAAATATTGAAGGTTTGAATGTTTGAAGGTTTGAGGTTTGAAATATTGAAGGTTTCAAATATTGAAGGTTTAAATGTTTGAAGGTTTGAGGTTTGAAATATTGAAGGTTTGACGGTTTGAGGTTTGAAATATTGAAGGTTTGAAGGTTTGAGGTTTGAAATATTGAAGGTTTGAAGGTTTGAAATATTGAAGGTTTGACGGTTTGAAATATCGAAGGTTTGAAGTTTTGA
>JBBAGI010000078.1:0-50000 GCA_037127475.1 Arma custos | reverse complement strand
GGTGTCGAAATTGGAGAATTAAAATCAATTCCAGCAAGTCCCATCATTACCTTTACCCTTCGCCGAAAATCCATGGCTTCCTGTCCTACTGTATCCTTTAATAGTACTCCACTTATCCCTGTTGAACAGATTCACTACCTGGGACTCAACTTAGACAAACGTCCTACTTGGAACCCTCACACAAGACTGATAAGACAAGAAACAGCTAGACGCTTCCTACTACTTCAACACATACTAGACAAACACTCAAAGCTTCAGATCAATTACAAAAGACTTATTTATGTGACTGTTATAAGACCTATATGGACTTACGGAATTGAGCTATGGGGCTCCACCAAACCATCAAATTCCTCTCGTATCCAATCCTTGCAATCCAAAATCCTTCGCAAAATCCTAAACGCTCCTTATTTTGTCACAAATAAAACCATCCATAATGACCTTAATATTCCATATGTTACCGATTTAGCCCATTCCAGATACCTATCATTGCATAATAAACTTCAGGCCCATCCAAACCCACTAGTTTCCATCCTTGCATCCAATTTCATCCCGGACAATCCTCCTAGGGCTCTGAAGAGAAGATGGCCTCGGGACCTTCTATTACAGAAATGTAATTAGAGTGCTGTCAGTGGGTAGTGTATCTACATGTCCTGTCATGTATTATTTATTCTTATAGCCATTGTCCTAGATGTATATATCACAGTTGTACAATTCAATAAAATCATTTTTTTTTTTTTTAAATGAGCAACATAAATTATGTTGGAGCCGAAAAGTAACTAGAATTTCCTGCATTTGTATTCAAGTAACTTAAAATAAAAAATTCACTATATTCTTAGTTATTAAAAAATGCTGAAAATCGGAGTTTAAGAAAAAATGTCCATTGCTTTAGCCACCATACAATCTAGATATACTTTCAAATTACAGGAGCCACATTAAATCTAAAATGACTCCCCTTTTGAGTTCTCAAATAAAAATTCATTACAAAAGATGTATTCAAAGTTATCACTCTGAGATGTAATCAAAGAATACATCTGAACAAGAATTATCATACGAAATATAGAATATCAAACACTAGGTAGGGCAAGGCAACTTTCCTGAATGGCAACCTAAATTTGATATTGTAAGATAATTCTAATAACGTTAGAAACAAAGGGTAATGGTTTACGTTAATGTGATTATAATAAAAAATTACAGAAAATGTTTTTAAAGTAAAAATATATCCGTCCAATACATCATTTTTAGTGCAACAAATTAGAGTGTCAGTGAAAATATGGCAGGAAATTAAGCTATATTTTGAAATTTGTTAGAAATATTGATGAGAAGATGTTTGGGGGGAGGGGGTTACGGTCAATAAATTTTACAAAGATAAGTAAAACTTATTACAAAACACTTTGTTGATTTCTTCTGGTTTAGATCATGTTGATAAATTGTTCGCCAATGTTTCGCCAGCCATGCTGCTGACTTCTTCTGGGCTGAAATGAGAATGAGGATGATCCGTGCGCTCTCGGCCTTATATACCCACTCGGATCCGTTCGGGTCCATTCGTCAATTGTCGGATCCCGTCGTTAGTCGATCGAGTCCCTTCGTGTTCTGGGACGGAGTCTACACTTTTCCACGAACACGATTGGCTGGATTCTAGTTGTTCGGGCTTAGGTTGATTGGCTTTTGATTTGTTTAGCTCTTCTTGGTTAATCTGTTTTTTATTCATGTTCTCTGTTATGTTGGGGAGCCAGAGCTTACTCAATTTGTAACTATCCTCCCTGTTGAAGTTATCCGGTTGTTTAATTACTTCAATGGCTTCCATAATTTTTCTTTCCGTGGCTTTGCTACATTTCTTAACCACTCTGGCCTTATCAAATTCTATTGCATGATTTGTGGTGACAAAATATTATTCAATAATTATTCTTATTTAATAAACAACTCCTGTTTATCCATGTTAGTCAGCCATGTTAAACTTTGGAGAAGAGAGGAATATGTCTCTTATTTATTAATGATATAAAATTACTGTATATTAAGTATAACGATCTCAGGGTGGCATCCCATTTTAATATTTAAATATATTCAGATCAAAGGATCTAACTTTTCTCTTAGATCATAGCTTGGGCATTGAAGCTAATATAGCACTTTCAAGCCAGATGCTGACAGTATGCTGGCTCTCATCCATCTGACACATGCCAGAAGTCGAGAAATAAGCCTCTAAAATGTGCTCTTTGTGGTGAAGACCATCCTGAAAACTACAAAGGCTGTTCACAGCTCTAAGTGGGCCGGCTACCCGTCTACCGGCATGTGCTACATACAGGCAGTTGAACTGAGGGTTGTTTCACAAAGAGATAAAAAAAAGAATGAAATTGGTTACCTGGCCGGAGCAGGTAATCACCAATAGCCCAAGCAAACGGTACATGAATGATATATAAATAAGAATAAAGCAAGGTCACGTCGTCTATACTCGGCTTTAGCAAATAAATAGAAAAGCAGTGCGACGGCATATATCCTCTTTAGCACTGAGGGAGTGTGTGATGCAGGACGGCATATATTGTCTTTAGCAAAGGAGGCACTTTCCCTTGCGCTGTCATATACCGCCCGTAGCAGCTAAAGGGTTAAGGACCAAATTACTACCACAACAGCCAAATCCTATTCCATCCTATGGGAACACTCAAATAAATTCCTTAGATCAACATAACCTTCATTGATAATAGATCCACCTCCTTGTGCTCAACTCCCACCCATCTTCCTTTTCATGTAAATTATTCTCCTCAACCTCCAGATCTATATCCAATTCAATTCCCAAGCCCTACTGATCTATTCAATCAACCTCAGTAAACATAACAACTTGTACTTTCTATATCACACTTTCCTCCCAGTAATTCTGCTTCTTGTAATCTAGATTCCTTATTCCAATCTCTTGGTTCTTCATTGCTGGAGGAGATTACACTTAACACCAATAATGAATGGGGTTGTCGAACATCCATCTCCTAGTGGCTTACATCCCTCAAAAAAGTTCCCGACATCGTGGACATATTTGTCACCTCCCAGATTTACTCCACCCAAACCAAATCAAATCCTTAGAAAACCTTTTATCAGATCAGAAAACCTAGCCCAGTTATCCTTTTCTTACATTTAAGTTTCGCTCCCAAGTCTTTCCCTCCTACATTAATTACACAGGTTTGCAAAAAAACTTTTTTAAAAATTGTTTTGATTTAGTTAACTGATCTGTAAGTAGTTTTTTGCGCTGATTTCAAAAATGACATTAGTTTTTTTCTATCATGTAAGGCTTGCCTACAAAATAAAGTTTTTGGGAAAAGTCCAAAAATAAAAATTTTTTTATTTGTTTTTATTATTTTAACATGAAGTTAAAAAAAACAACGAGCTAAAATGAGCATAAAAGTGATGCACATGTGATGTAAAGTTATTTAAGTCTTTGTAAAAACGTTTTCTTTTTCCATCAAAGCATCTTTTGGTACTTTTTCGGCTGTGTTCTTGTGAATTTTCCCTTGTTAACATCCAACAGTAGGCTGCCATCATGTTGACATTCCATCGACCTTGGTATCTGCGCTCCATTTCTTTTATACCTTGCTGGAAACGTTCTCCTTGTTCCTCACTTACAGTCCCAAGACTTTCTGGTAAGTGGTCCAGATGTGAGTGAAGGAAATGAACTTTGACAGTCATAACTCCTCTTGACAGTCATAAATGCTCTTTACTTTTTATGTATAAAGTCATCCATAATGACCTCAATGTCCCATTTATTGCCCCCATAAAAGATGGCTTCATGACTTTTTAAGTAGAAACTGTTATTTGAGTACTACAACTGAGTCGTGTCTCTCTTTTCCTTTAACCACGTCATTATATTTACTTGTACTGTTATAATACAGTTGTGAATTTTAATAAATAATTTTTTAAAGAATAATTATAGGATTTATTTAGCCTAATCCTTGATCTTTGTTTCGGTAGAGTCAGAGCAAGCCTACTTTTTACTTTTTGCGCATTTAAAATTTTTCTAATCACAGAATTATAAATAAGATCTTCTTCAAGATTTTATGTGGCTTATTATATTTATAAACCAATTGCATGAACATTAAATTAGGAGTAATTGATTTAATATAGTGGATCGACAGTAAAAAGAGTCTACAAGGGGTTATTTTTTCTTCAGTTTTTAAGTTATGCTATAGTATTCGTTTCTAAGAGCAGAGGAATGAGGTGAAAGAAAGCTGTAAATTTTAATTTTATTCAATGGTCAGGATAAAGGAATTTTCAAGAAGAAAATGAGCTTTTCTTTAAGAAAGTTTAAATAGTAGATAACCAATAATCTTTGTTATAATTTTATATTACCTTAAAATGGAGATTTGAATCTAATAACTGGTTTTCTAATCGAGCGGTCATTTTCACATTATCTCCTGTATCAATTAATTGCTTTGATAGGACTGTAAATTTTAAGCACAATTTACAGCCAGATACGAAGCATACATTTTCATTATTGATATTTATGTTAGTTGATTGATACTGTATTAACTATAATTTCATTTGTTTTTAATTTCTTAACTGTTTTATACTATACTATTCTGTTTCTATTTTGTATATAAACTATTACAATCTAAATCAGTCAATATAACACTTGTGTTTGGTTAACAGTACTTTTTTGTGTGTGTCTTGAGAACAGTACTAAAATTTAGGTGTATGCTATGTTTCTTTAATCCTTATATATTTAATTTTTGTTTTAGGAGCTTCTGCAATATCCATATGGAAAAATCTATGCGCTAAGTTTCGAAGAGAACTCCGTAGGTCTTATAGGAATACTCCAAAGTACAGATCATCATGGGTTTATTTCGACCATATGCTTTTTATTAAAGGGCAGCTTCGACAGAATAATTTATTTTGCCCATTAGCTTCGCCTAAAAAACATAAACGTTCAAAACAAAAAGACGGTTCTTCATCTATTATTTTGCTTGATAGTGAAACGGATGATATTGAAGTAGTAGAAACTACTAATGATGCATTCATTTGGGAGTTTCCAAGGCCTTCTTATTTTAATTCAACTCCCGAACCAGATGGAGAAGATTTGCAAAAGGAAATGGAAATGTTGGTTTCCGTTGATCCTGATGTTGGCTTTCTGGCATCTTTACTGCCTCACTTGAGATCTGTTAAAGCAGAAAAGAAGGCATTATTGAAAAATCGTCTCTTACAGGTAATACATCAATATTGTCCTAATGTAGACATTGGTGATAAAACCATAGATTTTGATGAATCTGACCCAAGTTCTGGTTCAGAAGAAGAGGTTGAACTGAATTGAAAACAATTCTGTATCCAATTGTGAACAATGGACTGTTTGTCAACTTAGTTTTTCTAATTTTTTAATTTTTTACTCTATGAAGGTTTAGTGTTATTTAAAGATATGTGAATGACATCCCTTCATGCCTTCCTGAAACCTAAGTGAATTTCAATACTTATAGGTTACCAAGTTGTATAGAAGGGTGTATATAAAGTTTTAGTGTTTGTATCGAAATTATATCTTCTTTAATAAGACAACGTTAATTATAATTATTTTCTTATTTTTTGTTTTTAGAAATACTAAATGTCTTTTAAAGTTTCTGTTAAAAAAAAATATATTTCCTGTCATTTCACACTTTGTATTTTTATCCACACACGTCAAATATTATTAATATTTATTAATAATAATAGATATTATTAATATCTGCTGATTTTTATTCACCTCCTAGTTAGGATGGCCCATATTATATACTCCAAATTTCAAAACTAGTTTACATATCTGGGCACCTGCTAATTTTTTTATGTGTGGTAAAATAAGTATTCTGACCAAATTTGAAGGTAATATTCCAATTGGAAGACAGTGCTCAAAGGCATGTAATATTAGGAATAAATCTGGAATTTCGAGGGTTGTTTTAAATTAAGTACAACTACCTGGGGAGTAGTAAATTAGTTTATTCATAGTATAATATTGAAGAATAATACAAAAATCTTGAGAAAGTAGTGATTGGAGAAAATAAACATGGTTCAATCCTTTGAAGTTGATGGCTTCAAACTTTCAACACTTGCTTTTTTTGTCGTTTTGGTCGGAACCCACTTTCTGTTCGCTTCAACGACTTGTAGGAGCAGCTGTTTCTCTTCTTCATCATTTGTCAGAAGCTTATTGAACTCTTCAAACAGTTTAACTCCGCGCTCAGCTATATCATTAACAACATTCAGGTTTCTTGTGATTTGTTTACCACTAATTTGTTCATTGCTATTCCATTCATTTGGATGTGTGGTAAAAAAATGTTATTAATTTTCAACTTGTCAAACAGCTGGAATGATCTTTTATTGGCAAAATCAGCCAAAATGGCTTAGTCAGTTAAAAGTGACAAATCTCCTCTTACCTTTCAGTCAGTAGGCTCACACACTATCTTTTTAACAATTTTCATCTTTTCCTCATTTGATACATTTTCTGAGAATAAACTTAAGCCAACTAACTCATCCGAGAGGTACCAAAGATGAGGTTTTATGGCATTTTTAACCACTTCACTGATTTGAGGATCAATAACTTCATAATTGGTCATGTATTTCCATAGAAAAAGATCTGCCCAGGAAGCATTTGTAGCCATAGGGGCTTCAATCCAATATTTTACATATATAAGAGCTCCAAAGTTCAAAAAGCATTCTAACTGTGATTTTTCCCTTAGTGTGGTTTTGAAACCGTCTTCCACACGAAACAAGTAGATTTTGATGGCGTATAACAGTTTTGCCATCCAACGAGCGTGGTGTACTGCACCTGGAGCTCTCCAATGAAGTTGGGAAACACCTCAGGTTGTTAACCACTGCTCTAGGGGATCTTAATTGAGTGAGTACCTTGCTGTTGAGCATGACATTGCATATATCACCTCCCTCCACAACCGTTGTCCTAAACAGTACAGTCTCTACTACATTCTGAACCCAATACCCTTCATGGGTTGGAGTGGTTTATTTTATTTTATGAGACGAATTTTTCCAATAATGTATTATGTATTAATCTTTTATTTATTAATTTCTGATTTTTACAATAGAGAGTTTGGTTAGAAGTTTTACAAAAATAATAGTACATAAAAAACAAAACAGAATAGTAAACATACAGAAAAAGAAAGTAGATAATTATAGTACTAAATATTGTAATGAAGATAAAATTAATAATATGGCCATGAGTCAACACTACATCAACATATGGAAAATTATTGAAATAAAACTTATCTAATTCAAAAGTATTATTTTGTGGGTAACCAATCATATATGTATCAATGGGTCAGAGCTATTATAATACTTATAGCTTTATTTAAGAAGTTATAGAGATTAATTACATCATTGTTGTGCTTGGGGTTCAGTACCGCGACCATCCATGGGTATTCATTTCTCTTGGTCTCCATTGACTATCCTACCCTGGAAATCATCATATAAACATCAGAATTCGGAAATATTAGGAAAAAGAATGGGATAAAATTTGTTTCAAAAGACTTACCGCATTTCTCTTGCCGCATGGGCAGCTGAGTTTCGTCCATGCCACGGTGAACAATAAGAAACAAAGCTTGTCCCCCATCCTGCAAATGTGACCATACCACTTGAGCTGGCGTTCCTCTATGACATTCCTTGCATGTCTAACTCCCAGGGTGTCTCTAATTGTTCTGTTCCTCACGCAGTCTCGTCTTGTCTTTCCCGCAGCTCTTCTGAGATACCTCATTTCTGCTGACGTCACTCATGAGGCATTCTTGTCCAGTAGTACCCAGCTCTCGGCTCCATATAACAAGACCGGGGGAAGACAGATCTAGAGATGCGAAGCTTCGCCCCCTTGCTCACCTCCTGCTTGCCCACCAGAGTTCTGGAAATCTGGAAGAAAACCTGGTTTGCTTTACGCACTCGATGCATAACCTCCTGGTCTATCTTCCTATCCAAACTGAAGATCGTTCCCAGATATTCATAAATATCAACCTGCTCCTTCACTCCCAATCCTGAGCTCCACCTCCTCCCGTCCGACCTGCATAACCTTGCGTTTATCCGGATTGATGGCGGGTCCTCTTCTTTTAAGCTCCTCGCACCACTTCTCCACTGCAATTATACCTATACCAGTTAGTATATCTTTTTTAAACTTGACCTAATGACATAAAGATGAACCATGAATCTTTGCGAAAGGATTAAAGGGGGATATGAACCTCCAGACTATGTCTGAGGTAGAAATGCCAGCAAGGGGATGAATCTTATGGTGTAGTATATATAAACAAGTACTTTGTAGAGAATAAGTGTGTAAGCCAAACCAAAATTTAAAGAAAAACTGGTTTACATTCCCCGAAAGTGGAAATGCTGAGTTACCTGTAGCCTATTTGAATTAACTAATGATGCAAAGAATTAAATGTGATGATTAAACAAGTACTTTTTGGGGGGATTTTGCTAATCAATATAAATACTGCTATGTTTCTACTCTTAAATTTATTTTGAATATATATATATATATATATATATATATATATATATATATATATATATATATTGATATTTGGGATGCCAGAGTCTCATTTAGGATGAGTACTCAAATTATTATTTATATGCCTTTATCTTAATTGGGTTCCTTTCCAAAGGTCTGTTCTTGTGTTTACCAATTTACTCATACCTTCAATATATTATTTATAAATAAATAGTGTATCTGGGGTATGTAAGCACCAAAAGAATTACAATAAGGATCGTTTATTTATTCAATTTCAAATAAGGTTATGATTCAGATTTTAAATATATAAAAAGGATTGCCATAAAATACATTACAGGAAATACATGAAACTTATCTGTGGACAAGGGTAGATTGGGTTACAGGTCAGTCTTCTTGTTGCCGCCTCCGGGACTCATCTTCCGAAGGGCCTGTCTCGCCATTCTTCCTTGCTGTACAACTCTGGAGTACCTCCTTCCTGTTCGGCCTTCGTCACCAGAGTGCCCTCCTTCTCTGCGTCTCTCTCTCCAGAGTGCCTTCTTCAGCCTCGTTTTCAAGAGTTTTCTTCTCTCCCCCTCTCCTTCCTTCTCTAACATCTTGGACCATAAAACCATAAGGGGACCAAGGGTCTGTTCTTTGTCCAAAACACATTCCCTTTCATGTGTCCCGACATGACACGTTTTCCCCGCTTCGCATCCCTTTCATGGTGCCGACAATACATAGCAGTGCCCAATAATAGAGACACTTTACTGCAAGCCAAATAAAATATGTAGAAGTGTATCTTACTGTTCGTCCACTCGATTTACATATCAGCTTTAACCTCCATAACCTTCAAGTTTTGCCCTAAAACTAAAGATTAGTATCAACAAAAGTACCTCTAACAATCATAACAAACTTAAAATATTTACGAAATACAAAGCTTATTTTATTATTATTATTTTGCTATACGATATTACAATTCAACATTTTACTGTGAAAAACCTTGACATACAATACTCTTGCATTTTTTTTACATTGTAGTTTATTGTACGTAGAGTATAATTTCATAAATTATGGTCCATCTGCTTTGATCATTTCATCGCAATGATTTAAACATTCTCTATGAATAGTTACCCTTTTCATAAAGTATCCACTACTAAATTAGGTTAAACTAAATTTTATGTTCTTAAAAGGGACATCTAGATTTTAAACCTCAACGATATTAATCTACATCAATAAAATAGAGCCAAAACACCAGGTATAAGTGGTTAAGTCTAATTTTGCCCAGAGAGAGTTAACTGTATTAAGGGAAACCGAATCGTGTCACTCTCGTAGGTTTTGCCTTGAAATAGAGTTGTAATATAAGCAATAAATCCTTTTCAAGATAATGACAGATTTAGCCACTTGTTCACTAAACAGTAAAGCGATACCGCTTCCCTGAGTACAAGAAACTCATTTTGAAGAAAACTCGGCTTAACCACTCATTCACAGAGACTATAGAAGAAAATGGTCCAGGTGGAGTTCTGAAAAAGAAATTCTTAAATAGAGTTAAGCTATTTGTTTGAACCAACGCTTTGCACATGTCATTTATCATTTTAATTTGTTTGTATCTTGCCTATCCAGCCATAAAGAAGAACTGCGATGTTGGTCTGATATAATGAATAGTTCAACCCTATTAAAGAAATTCTTTGCCTGACCTTCATCCCTCCAAACAAAATGTCATAAATTGTACACTTATGATTCAATACCTCTGTTATTACTTTTTATATATTCAAGTATATTCTCAAGTTGAGAATTATTTAGCTTTCTTGACTAAAACAAAAAGTAATGACTAAAGACCGGATTCCCATGCAATTGCAACTTTTTATTGCTTTCTCAGAATTCAATGAAAATTCGATTCTTATCCGAATCAAGGAAAGGAGATTAAAATAATATAAATTTTATAATGCACGAAATTGCACAATTTGGGGGTTACTGCACAAATTTGCACATTTTAGATTTTCAGTGCACGAAATAGCACTATTTGATATTTCATTAAAAATATTGAATTTTAAAAAAATGTTATTATAGATAATAGTTGTGATTTATTTTGACATCATCAACAATAATATTTACCTACTTAATTTTCCAAGAAAGAAAAAAATGACTCATGATTTCCAAATATTTCTTCCAACTCGTTTAGAAAATGGTATAATGTCGAACTACGTTTTCTTTGTATTAACTCTCTTAGAAGTTCTAATTTGATTTGACCCTACTTCCCAACCTACTTTTTTATTTTCATTTCATTCTAAAGTTGAGTTTAGTTCGGTAAACAAGTACAATAGTTAAAATGTTTAAAGTGACAGCCAGCCAATCTTCAAAAATCAAAATTTGGATAAAACCATACCCCGAATTGAAATCAGAAGGGAAACCAATTTTTTTTCTTCTTGCAATAAATCAATTGGTTCCGATCGAAAATCTCAAGTGGATCTCATTGCAACTCAAGTAAGTACATTCTATCTTTTCATAAGTAGCCCACGATAGCATTTGACTATTCCCAATTTCTTTTTATCTTTATAGTTGGGCACACACAGTTAACTGCAGCAGAAAAATCCAAGCGAGCTCCAATTCAACAGTTACTCACACAAAGCTGCTCGTCAGTAGACAACAAACAAAATTTGTTTACCGATTTATGTTACGCCATGGTCGCTTCCAGTATTCCATTAAATAAACTGCAGCCCAAGCCCTTTGTATTTTTTGCCCTTTGTATTTCTTGAAGAAATACGAAAACTAATTGAAAACAATTAGATTTGCATCATGGTAGATGAAACAACAGACCCATGGGGACTTAACATTAGCAGTTTAATTGTTGGAATCCTACACCGAGAGATTAAACCCAAACCATACCTCATTTCATGCAAGCAGCTTCCAAAAACGAACTACGAGACTGTCTCTCGATTTGTGAACGACAGTTTAGCAAATTTTTTCTGTCAAACATCCTACCAAGATAAAATTATTTTATTTGTTAGCGTTGCCGCTCCGTATATGGTAAAAGCTGGGGAAGCATTAAAAGTTTTTTATTCAAATATGGTGCATGTAACTTGTGTAGTGCATGGTTTAAACCGCGTAGCTGAAAAAGTGAGGGAAATTTTCCCAAATGTCAAAAAACTTGTTAATAATGGGGAAAAAATATTTATAAAAGCTCCTCACCGCGTGATAGCTTATAGAAATAGTATGGACTGGCCCCTTCCCCCAGATCCTGCGATAACTAGATGGGGAACATAGATTGAAGCAGCCCTATTTTATTCAGATCATTTTAAAGAGTTTGTTTCTATTCTTAGAGATGACGCAGTATCTGTAAAAAAAAGTAAAAACTGTTTTAAATTCAACATCTGTTGCATCAGATCTATCATTTATAAGATCCCATTTATCGGTTAATCGGCCAAATATAAAAGCTTGAAGAGCAAAACTTAACGTTGACATCACAGATTAGTATTATAGAGGAAGTTGGAGATGGATTACAAAAAATCGAAAACGAAAAGGGAAAACAATTTTTGATAAATTTAAATTAGTTACAGATAAAACACGAGTTACAAAATTTTACAAATTTACAACTAAGCTCTCAACAAAGACACAGATGTGGAACTGTATCCAGTAATATTGAGTAACTACAAAAGATGTCCCATCGAAAGTGTTAATGTGGAGCGCATGTTTTCACAGTTGAAACACATTAGATGACCGACAATATAACTTAACGCAACATAATCTGGAAATATACATGATTGTAAATTTCAATAAAATTTTAGTAATTTCTATTTGATAAATTAATATAGTTAGTAGAAAATTACGAAAATTTATGTTTTACTATATATATATATTATTAATTATCATACATAGCACACCAATTTTTTGTACACAAAACTTCAGTGGTTTCTGGTCTAGACCATGTTGTTGAATTTTTCTTCGCCAACGTTTCGCTAGACATACTGCTAGCTTCTTTAAGGCTGGATCGAGAATGAAGATGCTCCGGTAACTCGCGGCTTTATATAGCCGTCGCTCGGATTCACTCGGGTCCACTAGTAGTTCGTCGGGTCTTTTCGCTAGTCCATAGGGTTCTTTCGTGTCCGTGGTCGGAGTCTGCTCTTCCATGACTGTGATTGAGTTGTTTCTGTTTTTTCGGGCTCTGCTTGGCTGGAATTAGGTTTTTTAGATTCCTCTTGGTTGACTTGTTGTTTTTTCTTTCCCTTTATGGGTATGTTAGGAAGCCATAGTTTGCTTAATCTGTACTCGTCTTCCCTGTTGAAGTATGGACTATGGACTAGCGAAAAGACCCGACGAACTACGAGTGGAACTGAGTGAACCCGAGCGACGGCTATATAAAGCCGCGAGTTACCGGAGCGTCTTCATTCTCGATCCAGCTTTGAAGAAGCTAGCTGTATGTCTGGCGAAACGTTGGCGAAGAAAAATTCAACAACATGGTCTAAACCAGAAACCACTGAAGTTTGTGTATAAATAATGGCCGTGGAAACCTGAAAGAGTATTAAATTTTTTGTTGTTTTTGTAAGCACATATGTATATTATAATAATTATGTAAATATGTTAAGTTAATATTTGCTTTTTTTAATTACACATCACCTCTTCACACAGTAGAGGCTTAAATTGCACGAAATCCGGCCTTTATTAATGACGTTTGGTTAAGTTGGCAACAGTTTAAATTGAAAAGTTTGGTTAGACATAGTTGTTTGTTTTATATAGGATAAGATATCCGTTGATATTCTTAAATTAATTTGAAGCCGGAGAGTTTAGCTGAAGGTAAAATTATCCTTCCATTATATATGAAACTGGTGATTGTGAAAAACTGTTTCAATACAATGAATAATTTACAGGTTAGAGTAGCCTAGCGGCGTCTTATAAATCTGAAAATTTCACCCATAAGAGAGTTCCCTGATGGCTTCTAGGCGTTTTAAGGAAACTGTCGAATTTATAAAAACCGTACATAGACATCCTGAATTATGGGACATTAGACATCATATGCGTACAGCAGGAATAGTTCGAGATACGATTTGGGTGGATATCGGCCGCAGCTTCAACATCAACGGTTAGTAAATATTTAGAACTAACCTTTAACAATAATTAACTGAATAACATTAGTCTTTTCATTGGTTTTATATAACAATTATCAGTATTTTTTTTTTAAAAAGTTGGTTATTTATAGCTTTGAATTGTAGTAGTTGCTCTATGAAAACCGTAACAAAAATAGAACTATGATTCACGGCTGATCCTTACGTTTAGTAGTTATTTAATATGTCACCAATAGTATTTGTTTTTTATACTTAAATAGAAACATGTAAAACAAGTCTGGTCTCCTGCTGTTTCTTGTGAGTTTGTTTTTGTAAATAATGGTTATTCCCGATGGTTATGTTGCAACAATTGTTTAATATTAAAAACACTGTTGATGCCTTCATTAATGAGATATTTATCTAAACCAAGATTCATTTAATTGTGTCCATATTTAAATTAAGTTTTCTTTCCGAAAGATTTGGTTTTGACTTTAAGACAAGTGTATGAAAAATTTGTGTTATTGATCTTCACTTGTTTAAAAATGGTATGTACTTAGTTCACTTCAACAGTCCTTTATTTTCTATTTTTAAAGTAAAATGTTTCAGAAATAGTTGTACTTAAATTGGCAATTCAGTTTGTTTGTTGTGGTGTACATATAACCTGTTTTAGTTATATGGTTTAGAGTATGTAGAGATTTCTATGCTCTTAACTTCTTAAAAAACACATGATGCTTTAAATACTGTAGTATTTAACAGTGTGTGTACCTACAGTTGTTACCATTTTTGTGCGAAACTCCATAAAAAACATTGTTTTATAACTTACTTTAGCCATGATTCTAAAATTCATTGACTAAAGTTTTTAAATACTAACATTGTGTTTAATAGAAAGAAAGAAAACATTTGTTTCTATTAATTAGTTCAGTCTTCCTGTTATTTAGTAGGTTAGTTTAAAAAAAAGTATTTCCTTTAAAACTCACCTAATTGAATCAATTGTGAAGTTTAAAGTTGTATTATGGTTTGATCTGTCTGACTGGCAAGTAAATTTCATCCTTAATGATTAATTTTTTAACACACTTAACTTCCTTATACACTTAACTATAGAGTTCGATTGTCTATTGTATTTATTTGTTTGATATAAAATATCAATGGTCTGTTTCACAGTTTCTATTAATTCAAATATGTATATATACATATATCAGAGCGTTTGTGTCCTTTAATACCTTATTTATTAATTATTTTATGTTTTTTTTTTAGTTTATGTTGTTTTTGATGTGATGATTGCACATTTTTTAAGGAGATATAGTTGTAGATTATACTGTTTTTAACTCTAAGTTTTATGATAACCATAGTGGTACCCATAACAACTGTTAGGTTTTATTAATATCTTGTTAGTTGTAATGTAATCTGCATCCATTAGATATGAATATTTAAGAATTTATTAACTGTTTCATCCTGTCACTAAATTTTAAATTGAAACTGCATTTTTTTCTTTGCTAGGGAATATAATTGAAATCTAATTTAATACATAGAAGTTTAAGAATTAATTTTTAATAAATTGTATTTAAGAATTCGAGTAGTACACATGGGTAGTTTCTCTGCTTGCTTTATCTCATGTCATTATTTATCATTATTCCATTAACTTGATATATTATTATTATACAATTGTAAATATCAATAAATAAATTTTATGAAAAAAATTAAGCAACATATGTTTGAGACCAGTAATTGCAGATTATTTTTTATGTAGTCATTGGCCATGGATTGACCCTGTGGTTTTGGAAGGCCTTCTTTAGATACAGAAAGTGGCTATCTTTATTTGGGAGAAATGTGATCTTTGCCAAATCACCTTCCTGCACAACTGTTGGCTTTACAACAGTACATGAGTTTGATATCTATGCCTTTCTTAGCCCTTCTTTCATGAGTTGAAGTAGTTAAGTTTTGTTTCTTAGTTTAGATTTTAGAGTTAACTTTTAAGTTTTTTTTTTTTGCTTGGTGTACTTATAACAATTTTTATGAAACATTCAGCACGATTTTCTTTAATTATACATTTTATGACGGTTCTTTCTCATAAAGTTATTCTCTCTTATAAACTATTATTATTTGCATTAATAATAATTATTTGATTATTACATTATAGAGCCTAACTCATTGTTGTTGCCCTATACTTTGCATCTCACTGCACTGATAATGGCCTAAAAATTAGGTCAGAACGTTGGCACAAAATAAATAAGTTTTACTTAAATACTGTTTTAGGTTTCCACAGCCACTATTATAACAAAAGACTTTGTTGATTTCTTCTGGTTTAGATCGTGCTCATAAATTTTTCGCCAACGATTCGCCAGCCACGCTGCTGACCTCTTCAGGGCTGAAATGAGAATGAGGATGATACGTGCGCTATCGGCCTTATATACCCACTTTGATCCGTTCGGGTCCAATCATCTGGCACAGAAACATGGTGTAATTAGAACATTGATGACGAGAGCCCTTAGGATCTCAGAACCGGCATACTTCAAGAAAAACATCTAAAGAAAGCACTCATAAAGAATGGCTATCGAGAGGAAATAATAAGAAAGGAATTTAGCAAATCCCAGACGACTATCTCACATAATACAGAAAAAAGTAGAGAGGTCATGAAGACAGCGCTGATCCCATATGTAAAAGGCACCACAGAGAAAATATCCAACACACTAAAGAAGTTTAAAATTAAAACCATATACACCACGGACAGGAAGTTATGTCATGCTCTGCCAAATGCGAAGGACGATTTGGGACTCAGGACACCAGGGAGTTATAGCATTCCGTGCTCCTGTGGAAAGGAATATATTTGACAACCCGGTAGGCTCTCAGAACACAAAAAGTGTCAAGAAGATGGATAGTAAGACGTCAGCCTTGGCTGAACATTTTGTCACCACAAATTATGCAATTGAATTTGATAAGGCCAGAGTGGTTAAGAAAAGAAGCAAAGCCACGGAAAGAAAAATTATGGAAGCTATTGAAGTAATTAAACAACCCGATAACTTCATCAGGGAGGATAGTTACAAATTGAGTAAGCTCTGGCTCCCCAACATAAGAGAGAACATGAATAAAAAACAGATTAACCAAGAAGAGCTAAACAAATCAAAAGCCAATCAACAGACAAACAGAATCCAGCCAATCGTGTTCGTGGAAAAGTAGACTCCATCCCAGAACACGAAGGGACTCGATTGACTAATGACGGGATCCGACAATTGACGAATGGACCCGAACGGATCCATAAGGCCGAGAGCGCACGGATCATCCTCATTCTCATTTCAGCCCTGAAGAAGTCAGCAGCATGGCTGGCGAAACATTGGCGAAAAATTTATCAACATGATCTAAACCAGAAGAAATCAACAAAGTCTTTTGTAATAAGTTTTACTTATCTTTGTAAAATTTATTGACCGTAACCCCCTCCCCCCAAACATCTTCTCATCAATATTTCTAACAAGTCTCAACATATTTTGGATTGCAAGGATTGGATACGAGAAGAATTTGATGGTTTGGTGGACTTTGTTAATACATTTTTACATCTATACATACATATCTTAGATAGCCTCTCATAAACACAGTAGCCCTCCCCTCCATGCCAACAGTCTTTGTTTTTCCCCTTCACTTCCGAAAGCCCTGCAATTAGCCATTCAATTTTATTTAGCTTATTTAGTAATTCCTCCAACCTTCCTTCTGTTTTCAATGACCTTCAATTTTAAGTAATTAACTCCGTTTTCCTTTCCCGTGATCAATCCCATGTGATGTTACCTTGTATTTGATGATGCTTGTTTTTGTTCTCTGGTTACTATCTATTGGGCTTTCTATTGAGAGTGCAGACGTCAACTGGTGGATAGAGTGGACTGCCAATTGGCTCTTGGTAGCTTTCTTAATTTGTTTAGTCTTTTCCTTATGAATGTATCTCTCCAAGGTGGTATTCCTCTTTATTTTCCTGGAGTCAGTGCTTGATTGAGGTGTTCTACGTTTTAGCTGGTTGTATTATTTGATGATTCAGTAGCCTTCTTCTCACTTCTCAGTCTTTTTACTCAGCTATTTTCAGGATCAGCTGTAATTTAATCCAAGGACAATAACTTAACCTCAATTAGTAGTAATCAATATCTGTTATTTTCCGGTTTCAATTATTCGGTTATTAGGCTTATGCCTTAAGTCCCAGAATCTAAAAATTAGAAATTCTCTATCCTTTTAACTGTTCTTATGGATGTGAAACATGGCTGTAAATGTTACAGTACAATAAGGATTCGAAATTAAGACATTATGTAAAATATTCAGTCTGAAAAAGGATGAGACTACTTATGAATTTAGGAGATTACATGATGTGGAATTGCAGAGGATCCAACCGGTTGATATAATTGAATTTATTTCTTCAAGAAGGTTGGATTATTATTGGTACGGCACAACAACACGTCGACGCAATTCAGGCCTCCTCAATCAGCCACCGCCAGTAGTCGGCTAGTGGACTCCCAGATTCCTAGCGTCCTCAGCAACACAGTCAATCCACCGCAGTCTGGGTCAGTAGACTCTGCTTCGTCGGTAAATGAACTCTGTCAGCAAGCGCTTTGGGATTTTCTCCTCGCTCATCCTCGCCACATGTCCAGCTCATCTTAATCTGGATCGCTTGATAAAACTTCGCCTCCATCCTCCATCAACACAGACGGGCCCAAATATTCTTCGGAGGATCCTGAGCTTGAAGACAAGAAAATTGCAGTATGCGTCTTTTATCATTGTCCATGTTTCCGCTCCATATGTAAGCACCGGGCGAATAAGGGTTTTGTATAAGGTGAGTTTTGTTTTCCCTGTTGTAACCCTACTTGCTAGTTGTAGTGTAGGTCTACGTGCTCGCACAGCTTGCTGACAATATTCTTCTCCTAGTTCCTACTCTGATGGCCTTAGTACATGAGACTTGGGATCCAAGATAGGTGAACTCTGAGACCCACTCAAAGAGGTAACTTCCGAATTCCACCTTTTCTCCGGGGTGTCTTGGGTTCTCTTTAGCTACCATGGTTCGTCTTGTCTCGGTTAACCTGTTGTGTGGTGACCTAGTTTTCTCGTTGCTTCTGCCAGGAAGAGAAACGCTTCTTCAACCGTCTGCTTAGATCTTCCTATTATGTCGATATCGTCTGCGTAGGCAAGGAGCTGCACGGATCTATTAATTATGGTTCCCGTTGGCTGAATTCCTGAGTCTCTAATTGACTTTTCTAGTAGGCATGATAATGCGTTGCCCTCTTCTGTACACCTCTTCTTGATGGGAAATGTATTTTGTATTTTGATTAAACATTCAAGGTAGGTCTTAGTCATTCTGATCAGCCTTATGAGACTAACGGGGATGTTGATTTGGCCTAGTGCACTGTATAGATGCACGATGGCAGCGAAATCAGCATGGGCTATGTTGCTCAAAATAAAGTTTTTTCTTGGGAACAGGAACAGCAGCTATCAAAGTTCATCGTACTTTGCGCGGATATATATTTTGGTCTTTCTGCAAAAGAGGTACAGAAGCTGGCATTTGGCCTGACAACTAACTACAGCATAAAACGACCTGCTACTTGGGATGAGAATCAGATGGCTGGTGAGAAATGGTTCCGTTCATTCATGAATAGAAACCTGTCCCTGTCTGTACGCGTAACAGGCTAGAAGCCTTTCAAGAGCTACAAGTTTTAACAAAACAAATGTGAAAGCTTTTTATGATAACATGGAAACTGTTTATGACAGACACGCATATGAGCCACAGGATATATACAATGTTGATGAGACAGGTGTTACTACAGTGTGAAAACCTGACGAAATAGTGGCAAGGCGTGGCATTCGGCAAGTGGGAGCTGTCACTTCAACTGAACGTGGCAAATTAATTGTAGTTGCATGTGCAGTAAATGCTTTGGGAAATGCGATTCCTTCTTTTTTTATATTTCCGAGGGTTTGTTACCACAATCATTTTGTTAGAGACGAGCCAGTGGGATCAATTGGAACTGAAAATCCTTCAGGCTGGATGTAGGATACTTCGTTCTTAATGTTTCTTGAACATTTCAAGAAATTCTCCAATGCTTCACTAACACATAAGGTCTAGTTTTGGACACAGCTTTTCAAAAAGCTGCCCAAAGAAAAGCAAGAGGTGCTAGAAATAAAAAGTCAACCATTTTTAGGTTAGGTTTTTAGGCAGTTAGGAAAGAACATGAAGAAATAGAAAAACGTTTGAAGGCCAAGCAGGTAAAGAAAAGTCTAACTGAACTATAACGAAATAGTAAAGGAAAAGGAAAAACCAATGCCTAGAAAAGAAAGACTTAACAATCGTTATCCATTGAAGAAGACTGTTCCTGTCTCCTTTGTGTAGGCACTAGTGCATTAATAAGAACATGAGATGAACGATTGCCCAACACTAGACCTTATGTGTTGGTGAAGCATTGGAGAATTTCTTGAAATGTTCAAGAAACATTAAGAATGAAGTATCCTACATCCAGCCTGAAGGATTTTCAGTTCCAATTGATCCCACTGGCTCGTCTCTAACAAAATGATTGTGGTAACGAACCCTCGGAAATATAAAAAAAGGAGGAATTGCATTTCCCAAAGCATTTACTGCACATGCAACTACAATTAATTTGCCACGTTCAGCTGAAGTGACAGCTCCCACTTGCCGAATGCCACACCTTGCCACTATTTCGTCAGGTTTTCACACTATAGTAACACCTGTCTCATCAACATTGTATATATCCTGTGGCTCATATGCGTGTCTGTCATAAACAGTTTCCATGTTATCATAAAAAGCTTTCACATTTGTTTTGTTAAAACTTGTAGCTCTTGAAAGGCTTCTAGCCTGTTACACGTACAGACAGGGACAGGTTTCTATTCATGAATGAACGGAACCATTTCTCACCATCCATCTGATTCTCATCCCAAGTAGCAGGTCGTTTTATGCTGTAGTTAGTTGTCAGGCCAAATGCCAGCTTCTGTACCTCTTTTGCAGAAAGACCAAAATATATATCTGCGCAAAGTACGATGAACTTTGATAGCTGCTGTTCTTTTTCCCAAGAAAAAACTTTATTATGAGCAACATAGCCCATGCTGATTTTGCTGCTATCGTGATTTGCACCGGCTTCATCATGTTTACGAAGGTATCGTGACAATGACATGCGATTAACTTGATACATTTCTGCAGCTCTCCGTAACGAAGTCCCACGTTTAACTTTTTCATAAGCATTTTTATAATTATTTATATCAGCTTGCGCTCGTTCGGTCTTCCGCAAGCGTTTTCTGGGAATCTAAAAGCAAAAAATAACAAATAAATATATGTCACGACCGTACCCACAAAATTTGTCACAACCATACCCACACAATTTTGAAAACAAAAAATCTCCATGAATCAAACAAGCAATCTAAATAAAAAGTAATCACTCGTGATTGACTACTAATGTTCAACTTATAACAAGAAAAAATACGAGGTAATCTATCTGTATAAAAAAACAGTAATTACTAAAACAAATCAAACAAAGAAAATTACTTTTGACTGTTGAAAAGCAATGTAGGCTCCTGCTTAGGTTAATGTCGCACGCTGACTTACGCAATCATAGGGAACGTGTTCAGACTTGCATGCCTTCCCTCTCTTCCCTTGTACTATTCGCAATAGTTTCGCGATTATAACGACTGTCACTACCGTACCCAGTATCTATATCTATTTGTATCTATTTGAATTTCTTAACAGTTATAATGAATTATGTAAATCATCAAGATCATTAGAATAATATTAATAATATCTCTAAGAATAATTCAAGTATTAATAATAATAAGGCTTAGCAAAACCAACAAAGGGTCAATACCGTTACCACCAATCTCTGCTCTCAAACTTTTGTCCGTGAAATAGGACTCAAATCCAAACCCAGCAGAGATCACTCTTAAGGCAATCTCCTTTCCTATGCCTTGGTACACCCCTCCATTATTTACTAGTCAGGCATCTTCGATGCAAGGAATGCCTTGATGAGTAGTTGAAGAAGAAGAATTTGTTTGTTACTAAGCCCAACAATTTTACAAGTCCATCTAACCTTCTTGATATAGCATACAGAGCTATGCTGAGAAGGACCAGGCGAACAGCTGAGGAATATAGGAGGATGAGAAGTTTGGAAAAACAACTTCATAAAAGTAAAAAGCGGATATGGAAAAGAAAAGAGATAGAGGCTGCCGAAATGTTTAAAGCATGCAGTGAGGTAAGAAAGTTCTATGCAGCGATCAATAGTAACAGAAAACCTTTCAAACCAACCCATGCAGCCTGTAAAGACAGTGATGGAAACATCCTTACTGAAAAGGTGGCCTGTTTAAACCAGTAGAAGGATCACTTCGCTCACATTTATGGAGGAGATACGGAAGAGGTGCATGGTGGAGACAGCCTAGTGAAAGCCCTCCACAACCTCATCATGGTCATCTGGGTCAAGAAAGCTATCCCGGGGGAATGGAGAAAAATGCTAGTATGTCCTATATTCAAAAAGGGAGATCCCTTTGAATGTAAAAATTACAGAGGCATATATATCTCTTCTCCCCATTGCTTATAAAGTGCTCTCAAACATCCTCTACCAACGTTTGCTTCCATACCCAGAAAGAGAAATAGGCCCATACCAAAGCGGATTCAGAAGAGGCAAATCCACCACGGACCAGGTGTTCTGCCTGAGGAAAGGGGGCGAAAAAACCCCATATCAAAAGACATCACCTATTTCTTGACCTAAAGGCGGCCTATGATAGTGTTGATAGGGAAGGTCTATACAGTGCACTAGGCCAAATCAACATCCCCGTTAGTCTCATAAGGCTGATCAGAATGACTATGACCGACCTTGAATGTTTCATCCAAATACATAATGATCGCAACGAGGGTTTCCCATCAAGAAGAGGTGTAGAGAAGAGGGCAACGCATTATCATGCCTACTGTTTAACTTGGCTATTAATAGATCCGTGCAGCTCCTTGCCTACGCAGACGATATCGACATAATAGGAAGATCTAAGCAGACGGTTGAAGAAGCGTTTCTCTCCCTGGCAGAAGCAGCGAGAAAACTAGGTCACCACACAACAGGTTAACCGAGACCAGACCAACCATGGTAGCTGAAGAGAACCCAAGACACCCCGGAGAAAAGGTGGAATTCGGAAGTTACCTCTTTGAGTGGGTCTCAGATTTCACCTATCTTGGATCCCAAATCTTATGTACTAACGCCATCAGAATAGGAACTAGGAGAAGAATATTGTCCGCAAACCGTGCCAACACCTAGACCTACACAACAACTAGCAAGTAGGGTTATAACAGGGAAAACAAAACTCACCTTATACAAAACCCTTATTCGCCCGGTGCTTACATATGGAGCGGAAACATGTACAATGATAAAAGACGCATACTGCAATTTTCTTGTCTTCGAGCACAGGATCCTCCGAAGAATATTTGGGCCCGTCTGTGTTGATGGAGGATGGAGGCGAAGTTTTATCAAGCGATCCAGATTAAGATGGGCTGGACATGTGGCGAGGATGAGTGAGGAGAAAATCTCAAAGCGCTTGCTGACAGAGTTCATTCACGGACGGAGGAGAGTCTGCTGACCCAGACTGCGGTGGATTGACTGTGTTGCTGAGGACGCTAGGAATCTGGGAGTCCACTAGCCGACTACTGGCGGAGGCTGATTGAGGAGGCCTGAATTGCATCAACGTGTTGTTGTGCCGTACCAATAATAATCCAACCTTCTTGAAGAAATAAATTCAATTATATCAACCGGTTGGATCCTCTGCAATTCCACATCATGTAATCTCCTAAATTCATAAGTAGTCTCATCCTTTTTCAGACCGAATATTTTACATAATGTCTTAATTTCGAATCCTTATTGTACTGTAACATTTACAGCCACGTTTCACATCCATAAGAACAGTTAAAAGGATAGTGAATTTCTAATTTTTAGATTCTGGGACTTAAGGCATAAGCCTAATAATATTGAAACCGAAAAATAACAGATATTGATTACTACTAATTGAGGGTAAGTTATTGTCCTTGGATTAAATTACAGCTGATCCTGAAAATAGCAGAGTAAAGAGACTGAGAAGTGAGAAGAAGGCTACTGAATCATCAAATAATACAACCAGCTAAAAAGTAGAACACCTCAATCAAACACTGTCTCGAGGAAAATAAAGAGGAATATCACCTTGGAGAGATACATTCATAAGGAGAAGACTAAAAAAATTAAGAAAGCTACCAGGAGCCAAATGGCAGTCCACTCTACCCACCAGTTGATGTCTGCACTCTCAATAGAAAGCCCAATAGATAGTAACCAGAGAACAAAAACAAGCATTATCAAATACAAGGTAACATCACATGGGATTGATCATGGGAAAGGAAAACGGAGTTAATTACTTAAAATTGTAGGTCATTAAAAATAGAAGGAAGGTTGGAGGAATTACTAAATAAGCTAAATAAAATTGAATGGCTAATTGCAGGGCTTTTGGAAGTGAAGGGGAAAAACAAAGACTGTTGGCATGGAGCGGAGGGCTACTGTGTTTATGAGAGGTTATCTAAGATATGTATGTATAGATGTAAAAATGTATTAGCAAAGTAAGTATTTAGTTTTATGCACAAATGAAGGTTATAAATATCTGGAAAATAATTGTAAATTAAATATAATAATTAGCAATTAAGTTTTCACAAATCTCTGTCCATAGATTACCACCAAAACACATATCCATAAGTTTAACCTTAACACATTCCATCCACCCACACCTCTATCCAACTCTTGGATGATTCACAGATGGCACTTATTAAATTTTTAAAAAAATTTTCATTAGTTATCACATCTTAAGCCTATATCATTACAATAATATCACTTTAATTATATTAAAAGAAATCCTGCTTTAGTAATGGATTTTTCTAGCCAAATTTTTTATAGAAGGTATAGAAGGATTTTTCCTTCAACATTAACGGCCATATATGATGCCCATAAAGAACAATTGAATTGATAATAGTTCTATAAATTCTATTCATTTAATTTTTTTAAATGAGCAAGTTAAAACGACCCATATATTGCATCCCAATCTTATCAATCACATTTATCAAGCCTCGAAGAATGGTGTCGAAATTGGAGAATTAAAATCAATTCCAGCAAGTCCCATCATTACCTTTACCCTTCGCCGAAAACCCATGGCTTCCTGTCCTACTGTATCCTTTAATAGTACTCCACTTATCCCTGTTGAACAGATTCACTACCTGGGACTCAACTTAGACAAACGTCCTACTTGGAACCCTCACACAAGACTGATAAGACAAGAAACAGCTAGACGCTTCCTACTACTTCAACACATACTAGACAAACACTCAAAGCTTCAGATCAATTACAAAAGACTTATTTATGTGACTGTTATAAGACCTATATGGACTTACGGAATTGAGCTATGGGGCTCCACCAAACCATCAAATTCCTCTCGTATCCAATCCTTGCAATCCAAAATCCTTCGCAAAATCCTAAACGCTCCTTATTTTGTCACAAATAAAACCATCCATAATGACCTTAATATTCCATATGTTACCGATTTAGCCCATTCCAGATACCTATCATTGCATAATAAACTTCAGGCCCATCCAAACCCACTAGTTTCCATCCTTGCATCCAATTTCATCCCGGACAATCCTCCTAGGGCTCTGAAGAGAAGATGGCCTCAGGACCTTCTATTACAGAAATGTAATTAGAGTGCTGTCAGTGGGTAGTGTATCTACATGTCCTGTCATGTATTATTTATTCTTATAGCCATTGTCCTAGATGTATATATCACAGTTGTACAATTCAATAAAATCATTTTTTTTTTTTTAAATGAGCAACATAAATTATGTTGGAGCCGAAAAGTAACTAGAATTTCCTGCATTTGTATTCAAGTAACTTAAAATAAAAAATTCACTATATTCTTAGTTATTAAAAAATGCTGAAAATCGGAGTTTAAGAAAAAATGTCCATTGCTTTAGCCACCATACAATCTAGATATACTTTCAAATTACAGGAGCCACATTAAATCTAAAATGACTCCCCTTTTGAGTTCTCAAATAAAAATTCATTACAAAAGATGTATTCAAAGTTATCACTCTGAGATGTAATCAAAGAATACATCTGAACAAGAATTATCATACGAAATATAGAATATCAAACACTAGGTAGGGCAAGGCAACTTTCCTGAATGGCAACCTAAATTTGATATTGTAAGATAATTCTAATAACGTTAGAAACAAAGGGTAATGGTTTACGTTAATGTGATTATAATAAAAAATTACAGAAAATGTTTTTAAAGTAAAAATATATCCGTCCAATACATCATTTTTAGTGCAACAAATTAGAGTGTCAGTGAAAATATGGCAGGAAATTAAGCTATATTTTGAAATTTGTTAGAAATATTGATGAGAAGATGTTTGGGGGGAGGGGGTTACGGTCAATAAATTTTACAAAGATAAGTAAAACTTATTACAAAACACTTTGTTGATTTCTTCTGGTTTAGATCATGTTGATAAATTGTTCGCCAATGTTTCGCCAGCCATGCTGCTGACTTCTTCTGGGCTGAAATGAGAATGAGGATGATCCGTGCGCTCTCGGCCTTATATACCCACTCGGATCCGTTCGGGTCCATTCGTCAATTGTCGGATCCCGTCGTTAGTCGATCGAGTCCCTTCGTGTTCTGGGACGGAGTCTACACTTTTCCACGAACACGATTGGCTGGATTCTAGTTGTTCTGTAACTGATCTGTAAGTAGTTTTTTGCGCTGATTTCAAAAATGACATTAGTTTTTTTCTATCATGTAAGGCTTGCCTACAAAATAAAGTTTTTGGGAAAAGTCCAAAAATAAAAATTTTTTTATTTGTTTTTATTATTTTAACATGAAGTTAAAAAAAACAACGAGCTAAAATGAGCATAAAAGTGATGCACATGTGATGTAAAGTTATTTAAGTCTTTGTAAAAACGTTTTCTTTTTCCATCAAAGCATCTTTTGGTACTTTTTCGGCTGTGTTCTTGTGAATTTTCCCTTGTTAACATCCAACAGTAGGCTGCCATCATGTTGACATTCCATCGACCTTGGTATCTGCGCTCCATTTCTTTTATACCTTGCTGGAAACGTTCTCCTTGTTCCTCACTTACAGTCCCAAGACTTTCTGGTAAGTGGTCCAGATGTGAGTGAAGGAAATGAACTTTGACAGTCATAACTCCTCTTGACAGTCATAAATGCTCTTTACTTTTTATGTATAAAGTCATCCATAATGACCTCAATGTCCCATTTATTGCCCCCATAAAAGATGGCTTCATGACTTTTTAAGTAGAAACTGTTATTTGAGTACTACAACTGAGTCGTGTCTCTCTTTTCCTTTAACCACGTCATTATATTTACTTGTACTGTTATAATACAGTTGTGAATTTTAATAAATAATTTTTTAAAGAATAATTATAGGATTTATTTAGCCTAATCCTTGATCTTTGTTTCGGTAGAGTCAGAGCAAGCCTACTTTTTACTTTTTGCGCATTTAAAATTTTTCTAATCACAGAATTATAAATAAGATCTTCTTCAAGATTTTATGTGGCTTATTATATTTATAAACCAATTGCATGAACATTAAATTAGGAGTAATTGATTTAATATAGTGGATCGACAGTAAAAAGAGTCTACAAGGGGTTATTTTTTCTTCAGTTTTTAAGTTATGCTATAGTATTCGTTTCTAAGAGCAGAGGAATGAGGTGAAAGAAAGCTGTAAATTTTAATTTTATTCAATGGTCAGGATAAAGGAATTTTCAAGAAGAAAATGAGCTTTTCTTTAAGAAAGTTTAAATAGTAGATAACCAATAATCTTTGTTATAATTTTATATTACCTTAAAATGGAGATTTGAATCTAATAACTGGTTTTCTAATCGAGCGGTCATTTTCACATTATCTCCTGTATCAATTAATTGCTTTGATAGGACTGTAAATTTTAAGCACAATTTACAGCCAGATACGAAGCATACATTTTCATTATTGATATTTATGTTAGTTGATTGATACTGTATTAACTATAATTTCATTTGTTTTTAATTTCTTAACTGTTTTATACTATACTATTCTGTTTCTATTTTGTATATAAACTATTACAATCTAAATCAGTCAATATAACACTTGTGTTTGGTTAACAGTACTTTTTTGTGTGTGTCTTGAGAACAGTACTAAAATTTAGGTGTATGCTATGTTTCTTTAATCCTTATATATTTAATTTTTGTTTTAGGAGCTTCTGCAATATCCATATGGAAAAATCTATGCGCTAAGTTTCGAAGAGAACTCCGTAGGTCTTATAGGAATACTCCAAAGTACAGATCATCATGGGTTTATTTCGACCATATGCTTTTTATTAAAGGGCAGCTTCGACAGAATAATTTATTTTGCCCATTAGCTTCGCCTAAAAAACATAAACGTTCAAAACAAAAAGACGGTTCTTCATCTATTATTTTGCTTGATAGTGAAACGGATGATATTGAAGTAGTAGAAACTACTAATGATGCATTCATTTGGGAGTTTCCAAGGCCTTCTTATTTTAATTCAACTCCCGAACCAGATGGAGAAGATTTGCAAAAGGAAATGGAAATGTTGGTTTCCGTTGATCCTGATGTTGGCTTTCTGGCATCTTTACTGCCTCACTTGAGATCTGTTAAAGCAGAAAAGAAGGCATTATTGAAAAATCGTCTCTTACAGGTAATACATCAATATTGTCCTAATGTAGACATTGGTGATAAAACCATAGATTTTGATGAATCTGACCCAAGTTCTGGTTCAGAAGAAGAGGTTGAACTGAATTGAAAACAATTCTGTATCCAATTGTGAACAATGGACTGTTTGTCAACTTAGTTTTTCTAATTTTTTAATTTTTTACTCTATGAAGGTTTAGTGTTATTTAAAGATATGTGAATGACATCCCTTCATGCCTTCCTGAAACCTAAGTGAATTTCAATACTTATAGGTTACCAAGTTGTATAGAAGGGTGTATATAAAGTTTTAGTGTTTGTATCGAAATTATATCTTCTTTAATAAGACAACGTTAATTATAATTATTTTCTTATTTTTTGTTTTTAGAAATACTAAATGTCTTTTAAAGTTTCTGTTAAAAAAAAATATATTTCCTGTCATTTCACACTTTGTATTTTTATCCACACACGTCAAATATTATTAATATTTATTAATAATAATAGATATTATTAATATCTGCTGATTTTTATTCACCTCCTAGTTAGGATGGCCCATATTATATACTCCAAATTTCAAAACTAGTTTACATATCTGGGCACCTGCTAATTTTTTTATGTGTGGTAAAATAAGTATTCTGACCAAATTTGAAGGTAATATTCCAATTGGAAGACAGTGCTCAAAGGCATGTAATATTAGGAATAAATCTGGAATTTCGAGGGTTGTTTTAAATTAAGTACAACTACCTGGGGAGTAGTAAATTAGTTTATTCATAGTATAATATTGAAGAATAATACAAAAATCTTGAGAAAGTAGTGATTGGAGAAAATAAACATGGTTCAATCCTTTGAAGTTGATGGCTTCAAACTTTCAACACTTGCTTTTTTTGTCGTTTTGGTCGGAACCCACTTTCTGTTCGCTTCAACGACTTGTAGGAGCAGCTGTTTCTCTTCTTCATCATTTGTCAGAAGCTTATTGAACTCTTCAAACAGTTTAACTCCGCGCTCAGCTATATCATTAACAACATTCAGGTTTCTTGTGATTTGTTTACCACTAATTTGTTCATTGCTATTCCATTCATTTGGATGTGTGGTAAAAAAATGTTATTAATTTTCAACTTGTCAAACAGCTGGAATGATCTTTTATTGGCAAAATCAGCCAAAATGGCTTAGTCAGTTAAAAGTGACAAATCTCCTCTTACCTTTCAGTCAGTAGGCTCACACACTATCTTTTTAACAATTTTCATCTTTTCCTCATTTGATACATTTTCTGAGAATAAACTTAAGCCAACTAACTCATCCGAGAGGTACCAAAGATGAGGTTTTATGGCATTTTTAACCACTTCACTGATTTGAGGATCAATAACTTCATAATTGGTCATGTATTTCCATAGAAAAAGATCTGCCCAGGAAGCATTTGTAGCCATAGGGGCTTCAATCCAATATTTTACATATATAAGAGCTCCAAAGTTCAAAAAGCATTCTAACTGTGATTTTTCCCTTAGTGTGGTTTTGAAACCGTCTTCCACACGAAACAAGTAGATTTTGATGGCGTATAACAGTTTTGCCATCCAACGAGCGTGGTGTACTGCACCTGGAGCTCTCCAATGAAGTTGGGAAACACCTCAGGTTGTTAACCACTGCTCTAGGGGATCTTAATTGAGTGAGTACCTTGCTGTTGAGCATGACATTGCATATATCACCTCCCTCCACAACCGTTGTCCTAAACAGTACAGTCTCTACTACATTCTGAACCCAATACCCTTCATGGGTTGTAGTGGTTTATTTTATTTTATGAGACGAATTTTTCCAATAATGTATTATGTATTAATCTTTTATTTATTAATTTCTGATTTTTACAATAGAGAGTTTGGTTAGAAGTTTTACAAAAATAATAGTACATAAAAAACAAAACAGAATAGTAAACATACAGAAAAAGAAAGTAGATAATTATAGTACTAAATATTGTAATGAAGATAAAATTAATAATATGGCCATGAGTCAACACTACATCAACATATGGAAAATTATTGAAATAAAACTTATCTAATTCAAAAGTATTATTTTGTGGGTAACCAATCATATATGTATCAATGGGTCAGAGCTATTATAATACTTATAGCTTTATTTAAGAAGTTATAGAGATTAATTACATCATTGTTGTGCTTGGGGTTCAGTACCGCGACCATCCATGGGTATTCATTTCTCTTGGTCTCCATTGACTATCCTACCCTGGAAATCATCATATAAACATCAGAATTCGGAAATATTAGGAAAAAGAATGGGATAAAATTTGTTTCAAAAGACTTACCGCATTTCTCTTGCCGCATGGGCAGCTGAGTTTCGTCCATGCCACGGTGAACAATAAGAAACAAAGCTTGTCCCCCATCCTGCAAATGTGACCATACCACTTGAGCTGGCGTTCCTCTATGACATTCCTTGCATGTCTAACTCCCAGGGTGTCTCTAATTGTTCTGTTCCTCACGCAGTCTCGTCTTGTCTTTCCCGCAGCTCTTCTGAGATACCTCATTTCTGCTGACGTCACTCATGAGGCATTCTTGTCCAGTAGTACCCAGCTCTCGGCTCCATATAACAAGACCGGGGGAAGACAGATCTAGAGATGCGAAGCTTCGCCCCCTTGCTCACCTCCTGCTTGCCCACCAGAGTTCTGGAAATCTGGAAGAAAACCTGGTTTGCTTTACGCACTCGATGCATAACCTCCTGGTCTATCTTCCTATCCAAACTGAAGATCGTTCCCAGATATTCATAAATATCAACCTGCTCCTTCACTCCCAATCCTGAGCTCCACCTCCTCCCGTCCGACCTGCATAACCTTGCGTTTATCCGGATTGATGGCGGGTCCTCTTCTTTTAAGCTCCTCGCACCACTTCTCCACTGCAATTATACCTATACCAGTTAGTATATCTTTTTTAAACTTGACCTAATGACATAAAGATGAACCATGAATCTTTGCGAAAGGATTAAAGGGGGATATGAACCTCCAGACTATGTCTGAGGTAGAAATGCCAGCAAGGGGATGAATCTTATGGTGTAGTATATATAAACAAGTACTTTGTAGAGAATAAGTGTGTAAGCCAAACCAAAATTTAAAGAAAAACTGGTTTACATTCCCCGAAAGTGGAAATGCTGAGTTACCTGTAGCCTATTTGAATTAACTAATGATGCAAAGAATTAAATGTGATGATTAAACAAGTACTTTTTGGGGCGATTTTGCTAATCAATATAAATACTGCTATGTTTCTACTCTTAAATTTATTTTGAATATATATATATATATATATATATATTGATATTTGGGATGCCAGAGTCTCATTTAGGATGAGTACTCAAATTATTATTTATATGCCTTTATCTTAATTGGGTTCCTTTCCAAAGGTCTGTTCTTGTGTTTACCAATTTACTCATACCTTCAATATATTATTTATAAATAAATAGTGTATCTGGGGTATGTAAGCACCAAAAGAATTACAATAAGGATCGTTTATTTATTCAATTTCAAATAAGGTTATGATTCAGATTTTAAATATATAAAAAGGATTGCCATAAAATACATTACAGGAAATACATGAAACTTATCTGTGGACAAGGGTAGATTGGGTTACAGGTCAGTCTTCTTGTTGCCGCCTCCGGGACTCATCTTCCGAAGGGCCTGTCTCGCCATTCTTCCTTGCTGTACAACTCTGGAGTACCTCCTTCCTGTTCGGCCTTCGTCACCAGAGTGCCCTCCTTCTCTGCGTCTCTCTCTCCAGAGTGCCTTCTTCAGCCTCGTTTTCAAGAGTTTTCTTCTCTCCCCCTCTCCTTCCTTCTCTAACATCTTGGACCATAAAACCATAAGGGGACCAAGGGTCTGTTCTTTGTCCAAAACACATTCCCTTTCATGTGTCCCGACATGACACGTTTTCCCCGCTTCGCATCCCTTTCATGGTGCCGACAATACATAGCAGTGCCCAATAATAGAGACACTTTACTGCAAGCCAAATAAAATATGTAGAAGTGTATCTTACTGTTCGTCCACTCGATTTACATATCAGCTTTAACCTCCATAACCTTCAAGTTTTGCCCTAAAACTAAAGATTAGTATCAACAAAAGTACCTCTAACAATCATAACAAACTTAAAATATTTACGAAATACAAAGCTTATTTTATTATTATTATTTTGCTATACGATATTACAATTCAACATTTTACTGTGAAAAACCTTGACATACAATACTCTTGCATTTTTTTTACATTGTAGTTTATTGTACGTAGAGTATAATTTCATAAATTATGGTCCATCTGCTTTGATCATTTCATCGCAATGATTTAAACATTCTCTATGAATAGTTACCCTTTTCATAAAGTATCCACTACTAAATTAGGTTAAACTAAATTTTATGTTCTTAAAAGGGACATCTAGATTTTAAACCTCAACGATATTAATCTACATCAATAAAATAGAGCCAAAACACCAGGTATAAGTGGTTAAGTCTAATTTTGCCCAGAGAGAGTTAACTGTATTAAGGGAAACCGAATCGTGTCACTCTCGTAGGTTTTGCCTTGAAATAGAGTTGTAATATAAGCAATAAATCCTTTTCAAGATAATGACAGATTTAGCCACTTGTTCACTAAACAGTAAAGCGATACCGCTTCCCTGAGTACAAGAAACTCATTTTGAAGAAAACTCGGCTTAACCACTCATTCACAGAGACTATAGAAGAAAATGGTCCAGGTGGAGTTCTGAAAAAGAAATTCTTAAATAGAGTTAAGCTATTTGTTTGAACCAACGCTTCGCACATGTCATTTATCATTTTAATTTGTTTGTATCTTGCCTATCCAGCCATAAAGAAGAACTGCGATGTTGGTCTGATATAATGAATAGTTCAACCCTATTAAAGAAATTCTTTGCCTGACCTTCATCCCTCCAAACAAAATGTCATAAATTGTACACTTATGATTCAATACCTCTGTTATTACTTTTTATATATTCAAGTATATTCAATGAGGTGTTGAGAATTATTTAGCTTTCTTGACTAAAACAAAAAGTAATGACTAAAGACCGGATTCCCATGCAATTGCAACTTCTTATTGCTTTCTCAGAATTCAATGAAAATTCGATTCTTATCTGAATCAAGGAAAGGAGATTAAAATAATATAAATTTTATTTTGCACGAAATTGCACATTTTGGGGGTTACTGCACAAAGTTGCACATTTTAGATTTTCAGTGCACGAAATCGCACTATTTGATATTTTATTAAAAATATTGAATTTTAAAAAAATGTTATTATAGATAATAGTTGTGATTTATTTTGACATCATCAACAATAATATTTACCTACTTAATTTTCCAAGAAAGAAAAAAATGACTCATGATTTCCAAATATTTCTTCCAACTCGTTTAGAAAATGGTATAATGTCGAACTACGTTTTCTTTGTATTAACTCTCTTAGAAGTTCTAATTTGATTTGACCCTACTTCCCAACCTACTTTTTTATTTTCATTTCATTCTAAAGTTGAGTTTAGTTCGGTAAACAAGTACAATAGTTAAAATGTTTAAAGTGACAGCCAGCCAATCTTCAAAAATCAAAATTTGGATAAAACCATACCCCGAATTGAAATCAGAAGGGAAACCAATTTTTTTTCTTCTTGCAATAAATCAATTGGTTCCGATCGAAAATCTCAAGTGGATCTCATTGCAACTCAAGTAAGTACATTCTATCTTTTCATAAGTAGCCCACGATAGCATTTGACTATTCCCAATTTCTTTTTATCTTTATAGTTGGGCACACACAGTTAACTGCAGCAGAAAAATCCAAGCGAGCTCCAATTCAACAGTTACTCACACAAAGCTGCTCGTCAGTAGACAACAAACAAAATTTGTTTACCGATTTATGTTACGCCATGGTCGCTTCCAGTATTCCATTAAATAAACTGCAGCCCAAGCCCTTTGTATTTTTTGCCCTTTGTATTTCTTGAAGAAATACGAAAACTAATTGAAAACAATTAGATTTGCATCATGGTAGATGAAACAACAGACCCATGGGGACTTAACATTAGCAGTTTAATTGTTGGAATCCTACACCGAGAGATTAAACCCAAACCATACCTCATTTCATGCAAGCAGCTTCCAAAAACGAACTACGAGACTGTCTCTCGATTTGTGAACGACAGTTTAGCAAATTTTTTCTGTCAAACATCCTACCAAGATAAAATTATTTTATTTGTTAGCGTTGCCGCTCCGTATATGGTAAAAGCTGGGGAAGCATTAAAAGTTTTTTATTCAAATATGGTGCATGTAACTTGTGTAGTGCATGGTTTAAACCGCGTAGCTGAAAAAGTGAGGGAAATTTTCCCAAATGTCAAAAAACTTGTTAATAATGGGGAAAAAATATTTATAAAAGCTCCTCACCGCGTGATAGCTTATAGAAATAGTATGGACTGGCCCCTTCCCCCAGATCCTGCGATAACTAGATGGGGAACATAGATTGAAGCAGCCCTATTTTATTCAGATCATTTTAAAGAGTTTGTTTCTATTCTTAGAGATGACGCAGTATCTGTAAAAAAAAGTAAAAACTGTTTTAAATTCAACATCTGTTGCATCAGATCTATCATTTATAAGATCCCATTTATCGGTTAATCGGCCAAATATAAAAGCTTGAAGAGCAAAACTTAACGTTGACATCACAGATTAGTATTATAGAGGAAGTTGGAGATGGATTACAAAAAATCGAAAACGAAAAGGGAAAACAATTTTTGATAAATTTAAATTAGTTACAGATAAAACACGAGTTACAAAATTTTACAAATTTACAACTAAGCTCTCAACAAAGACACAGATGTGGAACTGTATCCAGTAATATTGAGTAACTACAAAAGATGTCCCATCGAAAGTGTTAATGTGGAGCGCATGTTTTCACAGTTGAAACACATTAGATGACCGACAATATAACTTAACGCAACATAATCTGGAAATATACATGATTGTAAATTTCAATAAAATTTTAGTAATTTCTATTTGATAAATTAATATAGTTAGTAGAAAATTACGAAAATTTATGTTTTACTATATATATATATTATTAATTATCATACATAGCACACCAATTTTTTGTACACAAAACTTCAGTGGTTTCTGGTCTAGACCATGTTGTTGAATTTTTCTTCGCCAACGTTTCGCTAGACATACTGCTAGCTTCTTTAAGGCTGGATCGAGAATGAAGATGCTCCGGTAACTCGCGGCTTTATATAGCCGTCGCTCGGATTCACTCGGGTCCACTAGTAGTTCGTCGGGTCTTTTCGCTAGTCCATAGGGTTCTTTCGTGTCCGTGGTCGGAGTCTGCTCTTCCATGACTGTGATTGAGTTGTTTCTGTTTTTTCGGGCTCTGCTTGGCTGGAATTAGGTTTTTTAGATTCCTCTTGGTTGACTTGTTGTTTTTTCTTTCCCTTTATGGGTATGTTAGGAAGCCATAGTTTGCTTAATCTGTACTCGTCTTCCCTGTTGAAGTATGGACTATGGACTAGCGAAAAGACCCGACGAACTACGAGTGGAACTGAGTGAACCCGAGCGACGGCTATATAAAGCCGCGAGTTACCGGAGCGTCTTCATTCTCGATCCAGCTTTGAAGAAGCTAGCTGTATGTCTGGCGAAACGTTGGCGAAGAAAAATTCAACAACATGGTCTAAACCAGAAACCACTGAAGTTTGTGTATAAATAATGGCCGTGGAAACCTGAAAGAGTATTAAATTTTTTGTTGTTTTTGTAAGCACATATGTATATTATAATAATTATGTAAATATGTTAAGTTAATATTTGCTTTTTTTAATTACACATCACCTCTTCACACAGTAGAGGCTTAAATTGCACGAAATCCGGCCTTTATTAATGACGTTTGGTTAAGTTGGCAACAGTTTAAATTGAAAAGTTTGGTTAGACATAGTTGTTTGTTTTATATAGGATAAGATATCCGTTGATATTCTTAAATTAATTTGAAGCCGGAGAGTTTAGCTGAAGGTAAAATTATCCTTCCATTATATATGAAACTGGTGATTGTGAAAAACTGTTTCAATACAATGAATAATTTACAGGTTAGAGTAGCCTAGCGGCGTCTTATAAATCTGAAAATTTCACCCATAAGAGAGTTCCCTGATGGCTTCTAGGCGTTTTAAGGAAACTGTCGAATTTATAAAAACCGTACATAGACATCCTGAATTATGGGACATTAGACATCATATGCGTACAGCAGGAATAGTTCGAGATACGATTTGGGTGGATATCGGCCGCAGCTTCAACATCAACGGTTAGTAAATATTTAGAACTAACCTTTAACAATAATTAACTGAATAACATTAGTCTTTTCATTGGTTTTATATAACAATTATCAGTATTTTTTTTTTAAAAAGTTGGTTATTTATAGCTTTGAATTGTAGTAGTTGCTCTATGAAAACCGTAACAAAAATAGAACTATGATTCACGGCTGATCCTTACGTTTAGTAGTTATTTAATATGTCACCAATAGTATTTGTTTTTTATACTTAAATAGAAACATGTAAAACAAGTCTGGTCTCCTGCTGTTTCTTGTGAGTTTGTTTTTGTAAATAATGGTTATTCCCGATGGTTATGTTGCAACAATTGTTTAATATTAAAAACACTGTTGATGCCTTCATTAATGAGATATTTATCTAAACCAAGATTCATTTAATTGTGTCCATATTTAAATTAAGTTTTCTTTCCGAAAGATTTGGTTTTGACTTTAAGACAAGTGTATGAAAAATTTGTGTTATTGATCTTCACTTGTTTAAAAATGGTATGTACTTAGTTCACTTCAACAGTCCTTTATTTTCTATTTTTAAAGTAAAATGTTTCAGAAATAGTTGTACTTAAATTGGCAATTCAGTTTGTTTGTTGTGGTGTACATATAACCTGTTTTAGTTATATGGTTTAGAGTATGTAGAGATTTCTATGCTCTTAACTTCTTAAAAAACACATGATGCTTTAAATACTGTAGTATTTAACAGTGTGTGTACCTACAGTTGTTACCATTTTTGTGCGAAACTCCATAAAAAACATTGTTTTATAACTTACTTTAGCCATGATTCTAAAATTCATTGACTAAAGTTTTTAAATACTAACATTGTGTTTAATAGAAAGAAAGAAAACATTTGTTTCTATTAATTAGTTCAGTCTTCCTGTTATTTAGTAGGTTAGTTTAAAAAAAAGTATTTCCTTTAAAACTCACCTAATTGAATCAATTGTGAAGTTTAAAGTTGTATTATGGTTTGATCTGTCTGACTGGCAAGTAAATTTCATCCTTAATGATTAATTTTTTAACACACTTAACTTCCTTATACACTTAACTATAGAGTTCGATTGTCTATTGTATTTATTTGTTTGATATAAAATATCAATGGTCTGTTTCACAGTTTCTATTAATTCAAATATGTATATATACATATATCAGAGCGTTTGTGTCCTTTAATACCTTATTTATTAATTATTTTATGTTTTTTTTTTAGTTTATGTTGTTTTTGATGTGATGATTGCACATTTTTTAAGGAGATATAGTTGTAGATTATACTGTTTTTAACTCTAAGTTTTATGATAACCATAGTGGTACCCATAACAACTGTTAGGTTTTATTAATATCTTGTTAGTTGTAATGTAATCTGCATCCATTAGATATGAATATTTAAGAATTTATTAACTGTTTCATCCTGTCACTAAATTTTAAATTGAAACTGCATTTTTTTCTTTGCTAGGGAATATAATTGAAATCTAATTTAATACATAGAAGTTTAAGAATTAATTTTTAATAAATTGTATTTAAGAATTCGAGTAGTACACATGGGTAGTTTCTCTGCTTGCTTTATCTCATGTCATTATTTATCATTATTCCATTAACTTGATATATTATTATTATACAATTGTAAATATCAATAAATAAATTTTATGAAAAAAATTAAGCAACATATGTTTGAGACCAGTAATTGCAGATTATTTTTTATGTAGTCATTGGCCATGGATTGACCCTGTGGTTTTGGAAGGCCTTCTTTAGATACAGAAAGTGGCTATCTTTATTTGGGAGAAATGTGATCTTTGCCAAATCACCTTCCTGCACAACTGTTGGCTTTACAACAGCACATGAGTTTGATATCTATGCCTTTCTTAGCCCTTCTTTCATGAGTTGAAGTAGTTAAGTTTTGTTTCTTAGTTTAGATTTTAGAGTTAACTTTTAAGTTTTTTTTTTTTGCTTGGTGTACTTATAACAATTTTTATGAAACATTCAGCACGATTTTCTTTAATTCTACATTTTATGACGGTTCTTTCTCATAAAGTTATTCTCTCTTATAAACTATTATTATTTGCATTAATAATAATTATTTGATTATTACATTATAGAGCCTAACTCATTGTTGTTGCCCTATACTTTGCATCTCACTGCACTGATAATGGCCTAAAAATTAGGTCAGAACGTTGGCACAAAATAAATAAGTTTTACTTAAATACTGTTTTAGGTTTCCACAGCCACTATTATAACAAAAGACTTTGTTGATTTCTTCTGGTTTAGATCGTGCTCATAAATTTTTCGCCAACGATTCGCCAGCCACGCTGCTGACCTCTTCAGGGCTGAAATGAGAATGAGGATGATACGTGCGCTATCGGCCTTATATACCCACTTTGATCCGTTCGGGTCCAATCATCTGGCACAGAAACATGGTGTAATTAGAACATTGATGACGAGAGCCCTTAGGATCTCAGAACCGGCATACTTCAAGAAAAACATCTAAAGAAAGCACTCATAAAGAATGGCTATCGAGAGGAAATAATAAGAAAGGAATTTAGCAAATCCCAGACGACTATCTCACATAATACAGAAAAAAGTAGAGAGGTCATGAAGACAGCGCTGATCCCATATGTAAAAGGCACCACAGAGAAAATATCCAACACACTAAAGAAGTTTAAAATTAAAACCATATACACCACGGACAGGAAGTTATGTCATGCTCTGCCAAATGCGAAGGACGATTTGGGACTCAGGACACCAGGGAGTTATAGCATTCCGTGCTCCTGTGGAAAGGAATATATTTGACAACCCGGTAGGCTCTCAGAACACAAAAAGTGTCAAGAAGATGGATAGTAAGACGTCAGCCTTGGCTGAACATTTTGTCACCACAAATTATGCAATTGAATTTGATAAGGCCAGAGTGGTTAAGAAAAGAAGCAAAGCCACGGAAAGAAAAATTATGGAAGCTATTGAAGTAATTAAACAACCCGATAACTTCATCAGGGAGGATAGTTACAAATTGAGTAAGCTCTGGCTCCCCAACATAAGAGAGAACATGAATAAAAAACAGATTAACCAAGAAGAGCTAAACAAATCAAAAGCCAATCAACAGACAAACAGAATCCAGCCAATCGTGTTCGTGGAAAAGTAGACTCCATCCCAGAACACGAAGGGACTCGATTGACTAATGACGGGATCCGACAATTGACGAATGGACCCGAACGGATCCATAAGGCCGAGAGCGCACGGATCATCCTCATTCTCATTTCAGCCCTGAAGAAGTCAGCAGCATGGCTGGCGAAACATTGGCGAAAAATTTATCAACATGATCTAAACCAGAAGAAATCAACAAAGTCTTTTGTAATAAGTTTTACTTATCTTTGTAAAATTTATTGACCGTAACCCCCTCCCCCCAAACATCTTCTCATCAATATTTCTAACAAGTCTCAACATATTTTGGATTGCAAGGATTGGATACGAGAAGAATTTGATGGTTTGGTGGACTTTGTTAATACATTTTTACATCTATACATACATATCTTAGATAGCCTCTCATAAACACAGTAGCCCTCCCCTCCATGCCAACAGTCTTTGTTTTTCCCCTTCACTTCCGAAAGCCCTGCAATTAGCCATTCAATTTTATTTAGCTTATTTAGTAATTCCTCCAACCTTCCTTCTGTTTTCAATGACCTTCAATTTTAAGTAATTAACTCCGTTTTCCTTTCCCGTGATCAATCCCATGTGATGTTACCTTGTATTTGATGATGCTTGTTTTTGTTCTCTGGTTACTATCTATTGGGCTTTCTATTGAGAGTGCAGACGTCAACTGGTGGATAGAGTGGACTGCCAATTGGCTCTTGGTAGCTTTCTTAATTTGTTTAGTCTTTTCCTTATGAATGTATCTCTCCAAGGTGGTATTCCTCTTTATTTTCCTGGAGTCAGTGCTTGATTGAGGTGTTCTACGTTTTAGCTGGTTGTATTATTTGATGATTCAGTAGCCTTCTTCTCACTTCTCAGTCTTTTTACTCAGCTATTTTCAGGATCAGCTGTAATTTAATCCAAGGACAATAACTTAACCTCAATTAGTAGTAATCAATATCTGTTATTTTCCGGTTTCAATTATTCGGTTATTAGGCTTATGCCTTAAGTCCCAGAATCTAAAAATTAGAAATTCTCTATCCTTTTAACTGTTCTTATGGATGTGAAACATGGCTGTAAATGTTACAGTACAATAAGGATTCGAAATTAAGACATTATGTAAAATATTCAGTCTGAAAAAGGATGAGACTACTTATGAATTTAGGAGATTACATGATGTGGAATTGCAGAGGATCCAACCGGTTGATATAATTGAATTTATTTCTTCAAGAAGGTTGGATTATTATTGGTACGGCACAACAACACGTCGACGCAATTCAGGCCTCCTCAATCAGCCACCGCCAGTAGTCGGCTAGTGGACTCCCAGATTCCTAGCGTCCTCAGCAACACAGTCAATCCACCGCAGTCTGGGTCAGCAGACTCTGCTTCGTCGGTAAATGAACTCTGTCAGCAAGCGCTTTGGGATTTTCTCCTCGCTCATCCTCGCCACATGTCCAGCTCATCTTAATCTGGATCGCTTGATAAAACTTCGCCTCCATCCTCCATCAACACAGACGGGCCCAAATATTCTTCGGAGGATCCTGAGCTTGAAGACAAGAAAATTGCAGTATGCGTCTTTTATCATTGTCCATGTTTCCGCTCCATATGTAAGCACCGGGCGAATAAGGGTTTTGTATAAGGTGAGTTTTGTTTTCCCTGTTGTAACCCTACTTGCTAGTTGTAGTGTAGGTCTACGTGCTCGCACAGCTTGCTGACAATATTCTTCTCCTAGTTCCTACTCTGATGGCCTTAGTACATGAGACTTGGGATCCAAGATAGGTGAACTCTGAGACCCACTCAAAGAGGTAACTTCCGAATTCCACCTTTTCTCCGGGGTGTCTTGGGTTCTCTTTAGCTACCATGGTTCGTCTTGTCTCGGTTAACCTGTTGTGTGGTGACCTAGTTTTCTCGTTGCTTCTGCCAGGAAGAGAAACGCTTCTTCAACCGTCTGCTTAGATCTTCCTATTATGTCGATATCGTCTGCGTAGGCAAGGAGCTGCACGGATCTATTAATTATGGTTCCCGTTGGCTGAATTCCTGAGTCTCTAATTGACTTTTCTAGTAGGCATGATAATGCGTTGCCCTCTTCTGTACACCTCTTCTTGATGGGAAATGTATTTTGTATTTTGATTAAACATTCAAGGTAGGTCTTAGTCATTCTGATCAGCCTTATGAGACTAACGGGGATGTTGATTTGGCCTAGTGCACTGTATAGATGCACGATGGCAGCGAAATCAGCATGGGCTATGTTGCTCAAAATAAAGTTTTTTCTTGGGAACAGGAACAGCAGCTATCAAAGTTCATCGTACTTTGCGCGGATATATATTTTGGTCTTTCTGCAAAAGAGGTACAGAAGCTGGCATTTGGCCTGACAACTAACTACAGCATAAAACGACCTGCTACTTGGGATGAGAATCAGATGGCTGGTGAGAAATGGTTCCGTTCATTCATGAATAGAAACCTGTCCCTGTCTGTACGCGTAACAGGCTAGAAGCCTTTCAAGAGCTACAAGTTGTAACAAAACAAATGTGAAAGCTTTTTATGATAACATGGAAACTGTTTATGACAGACACGCATATGAGCCACAGGATATATACAATGTTGATGAGACAGGTGTTACTACAGTGTGAAAACCTGACGAAATAGTGGCAAGGCGTGGCATTCGGCAAGTGGGAGCTGTCACTTCAACTGAACGTGGCAAATTAATTGTAGTTGCATGTGCAGTAAATGCTTTGGGAAATGCGATTCCTTCTTTTTTTATATTTCCGAGGGTTTGTTACCACAATCATTTTGTTAGAGACGAGCCAGTGGGATCAATTGGAACTGAAAATCCTTCAGGCTGGATGTAGGATACTTCGTTCTTAATGTTTCTTGAACATTTCAAGAAATTCTCCAATGCTTCACTAACACATAAGGTCTAGTTTTGGACACAGCTTTTCAAAAAGCTGCCCAAAGAAAAGCAAGAGGTGCTAGAAATAAAAAGTCAACCATTTTTAGGTTAGGTTTTTAGGCAGTTAGGAAAGAACATGAAGAAATAGAAAAACGTTTGAAGGCCAAGCAGGTAAAGAAAAGTCTAACTGAACTATAACGAAATAGTAAAGGAAAAGGAAAAACCAATGCCTAGAAAAGAAAGACTTAACAATCGTTATCCATTGAAGAAGACTGTTCCTGTCTCCTTTGTGTAGGCACTAGTGCATTAATAAGAACATGAGATGAACGATTGTCCAACACTAGACCTTATGTGTTGGTGAAGCATTGGAGAATTTCTTGAAATGTTCAAGAAACATTAAGAATGAAGTATCCTACATCCAGCCTGAAGGATTTTCAGTTCCAATTGATCCCACTGGCTCGTCTCTAACAAAATGATTGTGGTAACGAACCCTCGGAAATATAAAAAAAGGAGGAATTGCATTTCCCAAAGCATTTACTGCACATGCAACTACAATTAATTTGCCACGTTCAGCTGAAGTGACAGCTCCCACTTGCCGAATGCCACACCTTGCCACTATTTCGTCAGGTTTTCACACTATAGTAACACCTGTCTCATCAACATTGTATATATCCTGTGGCTCATATGCGTGTCTGTCATAAACAGTTTCCATGTTATCATAAAAAGCTTTCACATTTGTTTTGTTAAAACTTGTAGCTCTTGAAAGGCTTCTAGCCTGTTACACGTACAGACAGGGACAGGTTTCTATTCATGAATGAACGGAACCATTTCTCACCATCCATCTGATTCTCATCCCAAGTAGCAGGTCGTTTTATGCTGTAGTTAGTTGTCAGGCCAAATGCCAGCTTCTGTACCTCTTTTGCAGAAAGACCAAAATATATATCTGCGCAAAGTACGATGAACTTTGATAGCTGCTGTTCTTTTTCCCAAGAAAAAACTTTATTATGAGCAACATAGCCCATGCTGATTTTGCTGCTATCGTGATTTGCACCGGCTTCATCATGTTTACGAAGGTATCGTGACAATGACATGCGATTAACTTGATACATTTCTGCAGCTCTCCGTAATGAAGTCCCACGTTTAACTTTTTCATAAGCATTTTTATAATTATTTATATCAGCTTGCGCTCGTTCGGTCTTCCGCAAGCGTTTTCTGGGAATCTAAAAGCAAAAAATAACAAATAAATATATGTCACGACCGTACCCACAAAATTTGTCACAACCATACCCACACAATTTTGAAAACAAAAAATCTCCATGAATCAAACAAGCAATCTAAATAAAAAGTAATCACTCGTGATTGACTACTAATGTTCAACTTATAACAAGAAAAAATACGAGGTAATCTATCTGTATAAAAAAACAGTAATTACTAAAACAAATCAAACAAAGAAAATTACTTTTGACTGTTGAAAAGCAATGTAGGCTCCTGCTTAGGTTAATGTCGCACGCTGACTTACGCAATCATAGGGAACGTGTTCAGACTTGCATGCCTTCCCTCTCTTCCCTTGTACTATTCGCAATAGTTTCGCGATTATAACGACTGTCACTACCGTACCCAGTATCTATATCTATTTGTATCTATTTGAATTTCTTAACAGTTATAATGAATTATGTAAATCATCAAGATCATTAGAATAATATTAATAATATCTCTAAGAATAATTCAAGTATTAATAATAATAAGGCTTAGCAAAACCAACAAAGGGTCAATACCGTTACCACCAATCTCTGCTCTCAAACTTTTGTCCGTGAAATAGGACTCAAATCCAAACCCAGCAGAGATCACTCTTAAGGCAATCTCCTTTCCTATGCCTTGGTACACCCCTCCATTATTTACTAGTCAGGCATCTTCGATGCAAGGAATGCCTTGATGAGTAGTTGAAGAAGAAGAATTTGTTTGTTACTAAGCCCAACAATTTTACAAGTCCATCTAACCTTCTTGATATAGCATACAGAGCTATGCTGAGAAGGACCAGGCGAACAGCTGAGGAATATAGGAGGATGAGAAGTTTGGAAAAACAACTTCATAAAAGTAAAAAGCGGATATGGAAAAGAAAAGAGATAGAGGCTGCCGAAATGTTTAAAGCATGCAGTGAGGTAAGAAAGTTCTATGCAGCGATCAATAGTAACAGAAAACCTTTCAAACCAACCCATGCAGCCTGTAAAGACAGTGATGGAAACATCCTTACTGAAAAGGTGGCCTGTTTAAACCAGTAGAAGGATCACTTCGCTCACATTTATGGAGGAGATACGGAAGAGGTGCATGGTGGAGACAGCCTAGTGAAAGCCCTCCACAACCTCATCATGGTCATCTGGGTCAAGAAAGCTATCCCGGGGGAATGGAGAAAAATGCTAGTATGTCCTATATTCAAAAAGGGAGATCCCTTTGAATGTAAAAATTACAGAGGCATATATATCTCTTCTCCCCATTGCTTATAAAGTGCTCTCAAACATCCTCTACCAACGTTTGCTTCCATACCCAGAAAGAGAAATAGGCCCATACCAAAGCGGATTCAGAAGAGGCAAATCCACCACGGACCAGGTGTTCTGCCTGAGGAAAGGGGGCGAAAAAACCCCATATCAAAAGACATCACCTATTTCTTGACCTAAAGGCGGCCTATGATAGTGTTGATAGGGAAGGTCTATACAGTGCACTAGGCCAAATCAACATCCCCGTTAGTCTCATAAGGCTGATCAGAATGACTATGACCGACCTTGAATGTTTCATCCAAATACATAATGATCGCAACGAGGGTTTCCCATCAAGAAGAGGTGTAGAGAAGAGGGCAACGCATTATCATGCCTACTGTTTAACTTGGCTATTAATAGATCCGTGCAGCTCCTTGCCTACGCAGACGATATCGACATAATAGGAAGATCTAAGCAGACGGTTGAAGAAGCGTTTCTCTCCCTGGCAGAAGCAGCGAGAAAACTAGGTCACCACACAACAGGTTAACCGAGACCAGACCAACCATGGTAGCTGAAGAGAACCCAAGACACCCCGGAGAAAAGGTGGAATTCGGAAGTTACCTCTTTGAGTGGGTCTCAGATTTCACCTATCTTGGATCCCAAATCTTATGTACTAACGCCATCAGAATAGGAACTAGGAGAAGAATATTGTCCGCAAACCGTGCCAACACCTAGACCTACACAACAACTAGCAAGTAGGGTTATAACAGGGAAAACAAAACTCACCTTATACAAAACCCTTATTCGCCCGGTGCTTACATATGGAGCGGAAACATGTACAATGATAAAAGACGCATACTGCAATTTTCTTGTCTTCGAGCACAGGATCCTCCGAAGAATATTTGGGCCCGTCTGTGTTGATGGAGGATGGAGGCGAAGTTTTATCAAGCGATCCAGATTAAGATGGGCTGGACATGTGGCGAGGATGAGTGAGGAGAAAATCTCAAAGCGCTTGCTGACAGAGTTCATTCACGGACGGAGGAGAGTCTGCTGACCCAGACTGCGGTGGATTGACTGTGTTGCTGAGGACGCTAGGAATCTGGGAGTCCACTAGCCGACTACTGGCGGAGGCTGATTGAGGAGGCCTGAATTGCATCAACGTGTTGTTGTGCCGTACCAATAATAATCCAACCTTCTTGAAGAAATAAATTCAATTATATCAACCGGTTGGATCCTCTGCAATTCCACATCATGTAATCTCCTAAATTCATAAGTAGTCTCATCCTTTTTCAGACCGAATATTTTACATAATGTCTTAATTTCGAATCCTTATTGTACTGTAACATTTACAGCCACGTTTCACATCCATAAGAACAGTTAAAAGGATAGTGAATTTCTAATTTTTAGATTCTGGGACTTAAGGCATAAGCCTAATAATATTGAAACCGAAAAATAACAGATATTGATTACTACTAATTGAGGGTAAGTTATTGTCCTTGGATTAAATTACAGCTGATCCTGAAAATAGCAGAGTAAAGAGACTGAGAAGTGAGAAGAAGGCTACTGAATCATCAAATAATACAACCAGCTAAAAAGTAGAACACCTCAATCAAACACTGTCTCGAGGAAAATAAAGAGGAATATCACCTTGGAGAGATACATTCATAAGGAGAAGACTAAAAAAATTAAGAAAGCTACCAGGAGCCAAATGGCAGTCCACTCTACCCACCAGTTGATGTCTGCACTCTCAATAGAAAGCCCAATAGATAGTAACCAGAGAACAAAAACAAGCATTATCAAATACAAGGTAACATCACATGGGATTGATCATGGGAAAGGAAAACGGAGTTAATTACTTAAAATTGTAGGTCATTAAAAATAGAAGGAAGGTTGGAGGAATTACTAAATAAGCTAAATAAAATTGAATGGCTAATTGCAGGGCTTTTGGAAGTGAAGGGGAAAAACAAAGACTGTTGGCATGGAGCGGAGGGCTACTGTGTTTATGAGAGGTTATCTAAGATATGTATGTATAGATGTAAAAATGTATTAGCAAAGTAAGTATTTAGTTTTATGCACAAATGAAGGTTATAAATATCTGGAAAATAATTGTAAATTAAATATAATAATTAGCAATTAAGTTTTCACAAATCTCTGTCCATAGATTACCACCAAAACACATATCCATAAGTTTAACCTTAACACATTCCATCCACCCACACCTCTATCCAACTCTTGGATGATTCACAGATGGCACTTATTAAATTTTTAAAAAAATTTTCATTAGTTATCACATCTTAAGCCTATATCATTACAATAATATCACTTTAATTATATTAAAAGAAATCCTGCTTTAGTAATGGATTTTTCTAGCCAAATTTTTTATAGAAGGTATAGAAGGATTTTTCCTTCAACATTAACGGCCATATATGATGCCCATAAAGAACAATTGAATTGATAATAGTTCTATAAATTCTATTCATTTAATTTTTTTAAATGAGCAAGTTAAAACGACCCATATATTGCATCCCAATCTTATCAATCACATTTATCAAGCCTCGAAGAATGGTGTCGAAATTGGAGAATTAAAATCAATTCCAGCAAGTCCCATCATTACCTTTACCCTTCGCCGAAAACCCATGGCTTCCTGTCCTACTGTATCCTTTAATAGTACTCCACTTATCCCTGTTGAACAGATTCACTACCTGGGACTCAACTTAGACAAACGTCCTACTTGGAACCCTCACACAAGACTGATAAGACAAGAAACAGCTAGACGCTTCCTACTACTTCAACACATACTAGACAAACACTCAAAGCTTCAGATCAATTACAAAAGACTTATTTATGTGACTGTTATAAGACCTATATGGACTTACGGAATTGAGCTATGGGGCTCCACCAAACCATCAAATTCCTCTCGTATCCAATCCTTGCAATCCAAAATCCTTCGCAAAATCCTAAACGCTCCTTATTTTGTCACAAATAAAACCATCCATAATGACCTTAATATTCCATATGTTACCGATTTAGCCCATTCCAGATACCTATCATTGCATAATAAACTTCAGGCCCATCCAAACCCACTAGTTTCCATCCTTGCATCCAATTTCATCCCGGACAATCCTCCTAGGGCTCTGAAGAGAAGATGGCCTCGGGACCTTCTATTACAGAAATGTAATTAGAGTGCTGTCAGTGGGTAGTGTATCTACATGTCCTGTCATGTATTATTTATTCTTATAGCCATTGTCCTAGATGTATATATCACAGTTGTACAATTCAATAAAATCATTTTTTTTTTTTTTAAATGAGCAACATAAATTATGTTGGAGCCGAAAAGTAACTAGAATTTCCTGCATTTGTATTCAAGTAACTTAAAATAAAAAATTCACTATATTCTTAGTTATTAAAAAATGCTGAAAATCGGAGTTTAAGAAAAAATGTCCATTGCTTTAGCCACCATACAATCTAGATATACTTTCAAATTACAGGAGCCACATTAAATCTAAAATGACTCCCCTTTTGAGTTCTCAAATAAAAATTCATTACAAAAGATGTATTCAAAGTTATCACTCTGAGATGTAATCAAAGAATACATCTGAACAAGAATTATCATACGAAATATAGAATATCAAACACTAGGTAGGGCAAGGCAACTTTCCTGAATGGCAACCTAAATTTGATATTGTAAGATAATTCTGCTGACCCAGACTGCGGTGGATTGACTGTGTTGCTGAGGACGCTAGGAATCTGGGAGTCCACTAGCCGACTACTGGCGGAGGCTGATTGAGGAGGCCTGAATTGCGTCAACGTGTTGTTGTGCCGTACCAATAATAATCCAACCTTCTTGAAGAAATAAATTCAATTATATCAACCGGTTGGATCCTCTGCAATTCCACATCATGTAATCTCCTAAATTCATAAGTAGTCTCATCCTTTTTCAGACCGAATATTTTACATAATGTCTTAATTTCGAATCCTTATTGTACTGTAACATTTACAGCCACGTTTCACATCCATAAGAACAGTTAAAAGGATAGTGAATTTCTAATTTTTAGATTCTGGGACTTAAGGCATAAGCCTAATAATATTGAAACCGAAAAATAACAGATATTGATTACTACTAATTGAGGGTAAGTTATTGTCCTTGGATTAAATTACAGCTGATCCTGAAAATAGCAGAGTAAAGAGACTGAGAAGTGAGAAGAAGGCTACTGAATCATCAAATAATACAACCAGCTAAAAAGTAGAACACCTCAATCAAACACTGTCTCGAGGAAAATAAAGAGGAATATCACCTTGGAGAGATACATTCATAAGGAGAAGACTAAAAAAATTAAGAAAGCTACCAAGAGCCAAATGGCAGTCCACTCTACCCACCAGTTGATGTCTGCACTCTCAATAGAAAGCCCAATAGATAGTAACCAGAGAACAAAAACAAGCATCATCAAATACAAGGTAACATCACATGGGATTGATCACGGGAAAGGAAAACGGAGTTAATTACTTAAAATTGTAGTTCATTGAAAACAGAAGGAAGGTTGGAGGAATTGCTAAATAAGCTAAATAAAATTGAATGGCTAATTGCAGGGCTTTCGGAAGTGAAGGGGAAAAACAAAGACTGTTGGCATGGAGCGGAGGGTTACTGTGTTTATGAGAGGTTATCTAAGATATGTATGTATAGATGTAAAAATGTATTAACAAAGTAAGTATTTAGTTTTATGCACAAATGAAGGTTATAACTATCTGGAAAATAATTGTAAATTAAATATAATAATTAGCAATTAAGTTTTCACAAATCTCTAGATTACCACCAAAATGATGTGGATGCAATGTTTAACCTTAAAACATTGCATCCACCTACACCTCTATCCAACTTTTGGATGATTCACAGATGGCACTTATCAAATTTAAAAAATTGTTTTCATTAGTTATCACATCTTAAGACTATATCATTACAATAATATCACTTTAATTATATTTAAAAAAATCCTGCTTTAGTGATGGATTTTTCTAGCCAAATTTTTTATAGAAGGTATGATTTTTCCTTTAACATTAATGGCCATATATGATGC
>JBBAGI010000077.1:0-50000 GCA_037127475.1 Arma custos | reverse complement strand
TACCTATCAATAAATTAAAAGTTCTACACCCATGAGAACCCAACTTTTTTACAGCTATCAAAGATGTTTTCTATTAAATATATCAACCTCTTGTCTACCTATAAATTAAATATATTTATTCTCAACCGATGAGAAACAAAACTTGTAGTACAGCTGTTAAAGAAATGTTCAATAAGACGAATAAACTTTAGGTGTTCCAGTATATTTTCCGCTACTTTTGATTTTTCGAGATTCTGATGGACACCGCCTATCCCGCCCTAGATCAGTCATTGGGGGCCTACACAAAGGGTGACTGAACATACCTCCCTCCCACCTTTTAGGAGGCAACTCCTAGCGAAGGTTGCCCGAGGGTGTGTACTGTAAATGTCCTAGTGTTAAGAATATGTGTTTAGTTTAATGTTATGGTGTGTGTGTGTGGCAGCTGTGTACTGAACTGTGGTCACCCGTGGGGGTGTTACTCCCCAAGTAACGGCTGCTTGCTGCACGTTACCCCTTGCGGGAGAAAAAAGAAGAAAGAAGGGAAGACATCTTTGTGTCTTCTAGAAAATAGAGGAAAAGATTTCAACACCCAAGAATGATCAAAGAGGAACAGAAAACAAAAAGGAAATTATTCTTTTAATGTTTGCCAGTAAAGAAGAGACTAGTAAAAGAAGGGAACACACCTTTGTCTTCATAATAAGAAAAGAAAAGTCGATAATCACTTGGAGTACACCAGTCGTAGACGTGTTTTATGAAATAGAATAACTTCCTCTGTTGATAAAATTTAAGTAAGTGTTCTCTCCCGATGAGAATCGCATACCGTAGAGTACAGCTTTCTAAGAGTGTTTTATAAATCAAATAAACTTTTCGTGTACCTATCTATAAAATAAAACTTCTCTGCCGATGAGAAACCTAATTTTTTGCAGCTGTCAATGATAAAAAAACTTTTTGTTTTCTTATAAATATAATAAAAGTTCCACAACTATGAAAACACAACATTTTTAAAGCTGTTAAAATAAATATACTTTTCCTATATCCGTAAATAAAATAAAAGATCTCCAACGAAGAGGATAGCAATAGCTGTCGAAAATGTATTTTATACAATAAATCATTTTTTTGTCCACCCACGAGAATCCAAATTTTTTGCTCCTGTTGAACAAGCGTTCTATAAAATAAGTAATCTTTTCGCTGGTACTATCAATAAAATAAAAGTTCTCCACCGATGGGAATCAAAGATTGCAGTCCGACTGCCAAAGATGTATTCCATATAATAAATAACTTTTTTCTGTAGACATAAAAAAATAATACTTCTCCACAGATGAGAACCCAACTTTTTTGTGCAGCAATCAAACATGTATTATATAAAATCATATATGAAATCCTTATATAAAATATTGCAGCCTACGGTAATGCATAAGTTCGGTAAAAGTTCTCCACCGATGAGAAACAAAGATTGTAGTACGACTGTCGAAGATGTATCTTATATAATAAATAACTTTTTTGTGTAGCCATAAGAAAATTAAAAAAATGATAGTTCAACACCCATGAGAACCCAACTTTTTTCCAGCTGTTGAAGAAGCGTTCAATAAAATAAATAAATTTTTTGTGTACCTATCAATAAATTAAAAGTTCTACTTTGAACCCAACTTTTTTACAGCTATCAAAGAAGTTTTCTATTAAATATATCAACCTCTTGTCTACCTATAAATTAAATATATTTATTCTCCACCGATGAGAAACAAAACTTGTAGTACAGCTGTTAAAGAAATGTTCAATAAGACGAATAAACTTTAGGTGTTCCAGTATATTTTCCGCTACTTTTGATTTTTCGAGATTCTGATGGACACCGCCTATCCCGCCCTAGATCAGTCATAGGGGGCCTACACAAAGGGTGACTGAACATACCTCCCTCCCACCTTTTAGGAGGCAACTCCTAGCGAAGGTTGCCCGAGGGTGTGTACTGTAAATGTCCTAGTGTTAAGAATATGTGTTTAGTTTAATGTTATGGTGTGTGTGTATGGCAGCTGTGTACTGAACTGTGGTCACCCGTGGGGGTGTTACTCCCCAAGTAACGGCTGCTTGCTGCACGTTACCCCTTGCGGGAGAAAAAAGAAGAAAGAAGGGAAGACATCTTTGTGTCTTCTAGAAAATAGAGGAAAAGATTTCAACACCCAAGAATGATCAAAGAGGAACAGAAAACAAAAAGGAAATTATTCTTTTAATGTTTGCCAGTAAAGAAGAGACTAGTAAAAGAAGGGAACACACCTTTGTCTTCATAATAAGAAAAGAAAAGTCGATAATCACTTGGAGTACACCAGTCGTAGACGTGTTTTATGAAATAGAATAACTTCCTCTGTTGATAAAATTTAAGTAAGTGTTCTCTCCCGATGAGAATCGCATACCGTAGAGTACAGCTTTCTAAGAGTGTTTTATAAATCAAATAAACTTTTCGTGTACCTATCTATAAAATAAAACTTCTCTGCCGATGAGAAACCTAATTTTTTGCAGCTGTCAATGATAAAAAAACTTTTTGTTTTCTTATAAATATAATAAAAGTTCCACAACTATGAAAACACAACATTTTTAAAGCTGTTAAAATAAATATACTTTTCCTATATCCGTAAATAAAATAAAAGATCTCCAACGAAGAGGATAGCAATAGCTGTCGAAAATGTATTTTATACAATAAATCATTTTTTTGTCCACCCACGAGAATCCAAATTTTTTGCTCCTGTTGAACAAGCGTTCTATAAAATAAGTAATCTTTTCGCTGGTACTATCAATAAAATAAAAGTTCTCCACCGATGGGAATCAAAGATTGCAGTCCGACTGCCAAAGATGTATTCCATATAATAAATAACTTTTTTCTGTAGACATAAAAAAATAATACTTCTCCACAGATGAGAACCCAACTTTTTTGTGCAGCAATCAAACATGTATTATATAAAATCATATATGAAATCCTTATATAAAATATTGCAGCCTACGGTAATGCATAAGTTCGGTAAAAGTTCTCCACCGATGAGAAACAAAGATTGTAGTACGACTGTCGAAGATGTATCTTATATAATAAATAACTTTTTTGTGTAGCCATAAGAAAATTAAAAAAATTATAGTTCAACACCCATGAGAACCCAACTTTTTTCCAGCTGTTGAAGAAGCGTTCAATAAAATAAATAAATTTTTTGTGTACCTATCAATAAATTAAAAGTTCTACTTTGAACCCAACTTTTTTACAGCTATCAAAGAAGTTTTCTATTAAATATATCAACCTCTTGTCTACCTATAAATTAAATATATTTATTCTCCACCGATGAGAAACAAAACTTGTAGTACAGCTGTTAAAGAAATGTTCAATAAGACGAATAAACTTTAGGTGTTCCAGTATATATTCCGCTACTTTTGATTTTTCGAGTTTCTGATGGACACCGCCTATCCCGCCCTAGATCAGTCATAGGGGGCCTACACAAAGGGTGACTGAACATACCTCCCTCCCACCTTTTAGGAGGCAACTCCTAGCGAAGGTTGCCCGAGGGTGTGTACTGTAAATGTCCTAGTGTTAAGAATATGTGTTTAGTTTAATGTTATGGTGTGTGTGTGTGGCAGCTGTGTACTGAACTGTGGTCACCCGTGGGGGTGTTACTCCCCAAGTAACGGCTGCTTGCTGCACGTTACCCCTTGCGGGAGAAAAAAGAAGAAAGAAGGGAAGACATCTTTGTGTCTTCTAGAAAATAGAGGAAAAGATTTCAACACCCAAGAATGATCAAAGAGGAACAGAAAACAAAAAGGAAATTATTCTTTTAATGTTTGCCAGTAAAGAAGAGACTAGTAAAAGAAGGGAACACACCTTTGTCTTCATAATAAGAAAAGAAAAGTCGATAATCACTTGGAGTACACCAGTCGTAGACGTGTTTTATGAAATAGAATAACTTCCTCTGTTGATAAAATTTAAGTAAGTGTTCTCTCCCGATGAGAATCGCATACCGTAGAGTACAGCTTTCTAAGAGTGTTTTATAAATCAAATAAACTTTTCGTGTACCTATCTATAAAATAAAACTTCTCTGCCGATGAGAAACCTAATTTTTTGCAGCTGTCAATGATAAAAAAACTTTTTGTTTTCTTATAAATATAATAAAAGTTCCACAACTATGAAAACACAACATTTTTAAAGCTGTTAAAATAAATATACTTTTTCTATATCCGTAAATAAAATAAAAGATCTCCAACGAAGAGGATAGCTACAGCTGTCGAAGATGTATTTTATACAATAAATCATTTTTTTGTCCACCCACGAAAATCCAAATTTTTTGCTCCTGTTGAACAAGCGTTCTATAAAATAAGTAATCTTTTTGCTGGTACTATCAATAAAATAAAAGTTCTCCACCGATGGGAATCAAAGATTGGAGTCCGACTGCCAAAGATGTATTCCATATAATAAATAACTTTTTTCTGTAGACATAAAAAAATAATACTTCTCCACAGATGAGAACCCAACTTTTTTGTGCAGCAATCAAACATGTATTATATAAAATCATATATGAAATCCTTATATAAAATATTGCAGCCTACGGTAATGCATAAGTTCGGTAAAAGTTCTCCACCGATGAGAAACAAAGATTGTAGTACGACTGTCGAAGATGTATCTTATATAATAAATAACTTTTTTGTGTAGCCATAAGAAAATTAAAAAAATTATAGTTCAACACCCATGAGAACCCAACTTTTTTCCAGCTGTTGAAGAAGCGTTCAATAAAATAAATAAATTTTTTGTGTACCTATCAATAAATTAAAAGTTCTACACCCATGAGAACCCAACTTTTTTACAGCTATCAAAGATGTTTTCTATTAAATATATCAACCTCTTGTCTACCTATAAATTAAATATATTTATTCTCCACCGATGAGAAACAAAACTTGTAGTACAGCTGTTAAAGAAATGTTCAATAAGACGAATAAACTTTAGGTGTTCCAGTATATTTTCCGCTACTTTTGATTTTTGAGATTCTGATGGACACCGCCTATCCCGCCCTAGATCAGTCATAGGGGGCCTACACAAAGGGTGACTGAACATACCTCCCTCCCACCTTTTAGGAGGCAACTCCTAGCGAAGGTTGCCCGAGGGTGTGTACTGTAAATGTCCTAGTGTTAAGAATATGTGTTTAGTTTAATGTTATGGTGTGTGTGTGTGTGGCAGCTGTGTACTGAACTGTGGTCACCCGTGGGGGCGTTACTCCCCAAGTAACGGCTGCTTGCTGCACGTTACCCCTTGCGGGAGAAAAAAGAAGAAAGAAGGGAAGACATCTTTGTGTCTTCTAGAAAATAGAGGAAAAGATTTCAACACCCAAGAATGATCAAAGAGGAACAGAAAACAAAAAGGAAATTATTCTTTTAATGTTTGCCAGTAAAGAAGAGACTAGTAAAAGAAGGGAACACACCTTTGTCTTCATAATAAGAAAAGAAAAGTCGATAATCACTTGGAGTACACCAGTCGTAGACGTGTTTTATGAAATAGAATAACTTCCTCTGTTGATAAAATTTAAGTAAGTGTTCTCTCCCGATGAGAATCGCATACCGTAGAGTACAGCTTTCTAAGAGTGTTTTATAAATCAAATAAACTTTCGTGTACCTATCTATAAAATAAAACTTCTCTGCCGATGAGAAACGTAATTTTTTGCAGCTGTCAATGATAAATAAACTTTTTGTTTTCTTATAAATATAATAAAAGTTCCACAACTATGAAAACACAACATTTTTAAAGCTGTTAAAATAAATATACTTTTTCTATATCCGTAAATAAAATAAAAGATCTCCAACGAAGAGGATAGCTACAGCTGTCGAAGATGTATTTAATACAATAAATCATTTTTTTGTCCACCCACGAAAATCCAAATTTTTTGCTCCTGTTGAACAAGCGTTCTATAAAATAAGTAATCTTTTTGCTGGTACTATCAATAAAATAAAAGTTCTCCACCGATGGGAATCAAAGATTGGAGTCCGACTGCCAAAGATGTATTCCATATAATAAATAACTTTTTTCTGTAGACATAAAAAAATAATACTTCTCCACAGATGAGAACCCAACTTTTTTGTGCAGCAATCAAACATGTATTATATAAAATCATATATGAAATCCTTATATAAAATATTGCAGCCTACGGTTATGCATAAGTTCGGTAAAAGTTCTCCACCGATGAGAAACAAAGATTGTAGTACGACTGTCGAAGATGTATCTTATATAATAAATAACTTTTTTGTGTAGCCATAAGAAAATTAAAAAAATGATAGTTCAACACCCATGAGAACCCAACTTTTTTCCAGCTGTTGAAGAAGCGTTCAATAAAATAAATAAATTTTTTGTGTACCTATCAATAAATTAAAAGTTCTACACCCATGAGAACCCAACTTTTTTACAGCTATCAAAGATGTTTTCTATTAAATATATCAACCTCTTGTCTACCTATAAATTAAATATATTTATTCTCCACCGATGAGAAACAAAACTTGTAGTACAGCTGTTAAAGAAATGTTCTATAAGACGAATAAACTTTAGGTGTTCCAGTATATTTTCCGCTACTTTTGATTTTTGAGATTCTGATGGACACCGCCTATCCCGCCCTAGATCAGTCATAGGGGGCCTACACAAAGGGTGACTGAACATACCTCCCTCCCACCTTTTAGGAGGCAACTCCTAGCGAAGGTTGCCCGAGGGTGTGTACTGTAAATGTCCTAGTGTTAAGAATATGTGTTTAGTTTAATGTTATGGTGTGTGTGTGTGGCAGCTGTGTACTGAACTGTGGTCACCCGTGGGGGTGTTACTCCCCAAGTAACGGCTGCTTGCTGCACGTTACTCCTTGCGGGAGAAAAAAGAAGAAAGAAGGGAAGACATCTTTGTGTCTTCTAGAAAATAGAGGAAAAGATTTCAACACCCAAGAATGATCAAAGAGGAACAGAAAACAAAAAGGAAATTATTCTTTTAATGTTTGCCAGTAAAGAAGAGACTAGTAAAAGAAGGGAACACACCTTTGTCTTCATAATAAGAAAAGAAAAGTCGATAATCACTTGGAGTACACCAGTCGTAGACGTGTTTTATGAAATAGAATAACTTCCTCTGTTGATAAAATTTAAGTAAGTGTTCTCTCCCGATGAGAATCGCATACCGTAGAGTACAGCTTTCTAAGAGTGTTTTATAAATCAAATAAACTTTTCGTGTACCTATCTATAAAATAAAACTTCTCTGCCGATGAGAAACCTAATTTTTTGCAGCTGTCAATGATAAAAAAACTTTTTGTTTTCTTATAAATATAATAAAAGTTCCACAACTATGAAAACACAACATTTTTAAAGCTGTTAAAATAAATATACTTTTCCTATATCCGTAAATAAAATAAAAGATCTCCAACGAAGAGGATAGCAATAGCTGTCGAAAATGTATTTTATACAATAAATCATTTTTTTGTCCACCCACGAGAATCCAAATTTTTTGCTCCTGTTGAACAAGCGTTCTATAAAATAAGTAACCTTTTCGCTGGTACTATCAATAAAATAAAAGTTCTCCACCGATGGGAATCAAAGATTGGAGTCCGACTGCCAAAGATGTATTCCATATAATAAATAACTTTTTTCTGTAGACATAAAAAAATAATACTTCTCCACAGATGAGAACCCAACTTTTTTCCAGCTGTTGAAGAAGCGTTCAATAAAATAAATAAATTTTTTGTGTACCTATCAATAAATTAAAAGTTCTACACCCATGAGAACCCAACTTTTTTACAGCTATCAAAGATGTTTTCTATTAAATATATCAACCTCTTGTCTACCTATAAATTAAATATATTTATTCTCCACCGATGAGAAACAAAACTTGTAGTACAGCTGTTAAAGAAATGTTCAATAAGACGAACAAACTTTAGGTGTTCCAGTATATTTTCCGCTACTTTTGATTTTTCGAGATTCTGATGGACACCGCCTATCCCGCCCTAGATCAGTCATAGGGGGCCTACACAAAGGGTGACTGAACATACCTCCCTCCCACCTTTTAGGAGGCAACTCCTAGCGAAGGTTGCCCGAGGGTGTGTACTGTAAATGTCCTAGTGTTAAGAATATGTGTTTAGTTTAATGTTATGGTGTGTGTGTGTGGCAGCTGTGTACTGAACTGTGGTCACCCGTGGGGGTGTTACTCCCCAAGTAACGGCTGCTTGCTGCACGTTACCCCTTGCGGGAGAAAAAAGAAGAAAGAAGGGAAGACATCTTTGTGTCTTCTAGAAAATAGAGGAAAAGATTTCAACACCCAAGAATGATCAAAGAGGAACAGAAAACAAAAAGGAAATTATTCTTTTAATGTTTGCCAGTAAAGAAGAGACTAGTAAAAGAAGGGAACACACCTTTGTCTTCATAATAAGAAAAGAAAAGTCGATAATCACTTGGAGTACACCAGTCGTAGACGTGTTTTATGAAATAGAATAACTTCCTCTGTTGATAAAATTTAAGTAAGTGTTCTCTCCCGATGAGAATCGCATACCGTAGAGTACAGCTTTCTAAGAGTGTTTTATAAATCAAATAAACTTTTCGTGTACCTATCTATAAAATAAAACTTCTCTGCCGATGAGAAACCTAATTTTTTGCAGCTGTCAATGATAAAAAAACTTTTTGTTTTCTTATAAATATAATAAAAGTTCCACAACTATGAAAACACAACATTTTTAAAGCTGTTAAAATAAATATACTTTTCCTATATCCGTAAATAAAATAAAAGATCTCCAACGAAGAGGATAGCAATAGCTGTCGAAAATGTATTTTATACAATAAATCATTTTTTTGTCCACCCACGAGAATCCAAATTTTTTGCTCCTGTTGAACAAGCGTTCTATAAAATAAGTAATCTTTTCGCTGGTACTATCAATAAAATAAAAGTTCTCCACCGATGGGAATCAAAGATTGCAGTCCGACTGCCAAAGATGTATTCCATATAATAAATAACTTTTTTCTGTAGACATAAAAAAATAATACTTCTCCACAGATGAGAACCCAACTTTTTTGTGCAGCAATCAAACATGTATTATATAAAATCATATATGAAATCCTTATATAAAATATTGCAGCCTACGGTAATGCATAAGTTCGGTAAAAGTTCTCCACCGATGAGAAACAAAGATTGTAGTACGACTGTCGAAGATGTATCTTATATAATAAATAACTTTTTTGTGTAGCCATAAGAAAATTAAAAAAATGATAGTTCAACACCCATGAGAACCCAACTTTTTTCCAGCTGTTGAAGAAGCGTTCAATAAAATAAATAAATTTTTTGTGTACCTATCAATAAATTAAAAGTTCTACACCCATGAGAACCCAACTTTTTTACAGCTATCAAAGATGTTTTCTATTAAATATATCAACCTCTTGTCTACCTATAAATTAAATATATTTATTCTCCACCGATGAGAAACAAAACTTGTAGTACAGCTGTTAAAGAAATGTTCAATAAGACGAACAAACTTTAGGTGTTCCAGTATATTTTCCGCTACTTTTGATTTTTCGAGATTCTGATGGACACCGCCTATCCCGCCCTAGATCAGTCATAGGGGGCCTACACAAAGGGTGACTGAACATACCTCCCTCCCACCTTTTAGGAGGCAACTCCTAGCGAAGGTTGCCCGAGGGTGTGTACTGTAAATGTCCTAGTGTTAAGAATATGTGTTTAGTTTAATGTTATGGTGTGTGTGTGTGGCAGCTGTGTACTGAACTGTGGTCACCCGTGGGGGTGTTACTCCCCAAGTAACGGCTGCTTGCTGCACGTTACTCCTTGCGGGAGAAAAAAGAAGAAAGAAGGGAAGACATCTTTGTGTCTTCTAGAAAATAGAGGAAAAGATTTCAACACCCAAGAATGATCAAAGAGGAACAGAAAACAAAAAGGAAATTATTCTTTTAATGTTTGCCAGTAAAGAAGAGACTAGTAAAAGAAGGGAACACACCTTTGTCTTCATAATAAGAAAAGAAAAGTCGATAATCACTTGGAGTACACCAGTCGTAGACGTGTTTTATGAAATAGAATAACTTCCTCTGTTGATAAAATTTAAGTAAGTGTTCTCTCCCGATGAGAATCGCATACCGTAGAGTACAGCTTTCTAAGAGTGTTTTATAAATCAAATAAACTTTTCGTGTACCTATCTATAAAATAAAACTTCTCTGCCGATGAGAAACCTAATTTTTTGCAGCTGTCAATGATAAAAAAACTTTTTGTTTTCTTATAAATATAATAAAAGTTCCACAACTATGAAAACACAACATTTTTAAAGCTGTTAAAATAAATATACTTTTCCTATATCCGTAAATAAAATAAAAGATCTCCAACGAAGAGGATAGCAATAGCTGTCGAAAATGTATTTTATACAATAAATCATTTTTTTGTCCACCCACGAGAATCCAAATTTTTTGCTCCTGTTGAACAAGCGTTCTATAAAATAAGTAACCTTTTCGCTGGTACTATCAATAAAATAAAAGTTCTCCACCGATGGGAATCAAAGATTGGAGTCCGACTGCCAAAGATGTATTCCATATAATAAATAACTTTTTTCTGTAGACATAAAAAAATAATACTTCTCCACAGATGAGAACCCAACTTTTTTGTGCAGCAATCAAACATGTATTATATAAAATCATATATGAAATCCTTATATAAAATATTGCAGCCTACGGTAATGCATAAGTTCGGTAAAAGTTCTCCACCGATGAGAAACAAAGATTGTAGTACGACTGTCGAAGATGTATCTTATATAATAAATAACTTTTTTGTGTAGCCATAAGAAAATTAAAAAAATTATAGTTCAACACCCATGAGAACCCAACTTTTTTCCAGCTGTTGAAGAAGCGTTCAATAAAATAAATAAATTTTTTGTGTACCTATCAATAAATTAAAAGTTCTACACCCATGAGAACCCAACTTTTTTACAGCTATCAAAGATGTTTTCTATTAAATATATCAACCTCTTGTCTACCTATAAATTAAATATATTTATTCTCCACCGATGAGAAACAAAACTTGTAGTACAGCTGTTAAAGAAATGTTCAATAAGACGAATAAACTTTAGGTGTTCCAGTATATTTTCCGCTACTTTTGATTTTTCGAGATTCTGATGGACACCGCCTATCCCGCCCTAGATCAGTCATAGGGGGCCTACACAAAGGGTGACTGAACATACCTCCCTCCCACCTTTTAGGAGGCAACTCCTAGCGAAGGTTGCCCGAGGGTGTGTACTGTAAATGTCCTAGTGTTAAGAATATGTGTTTAGTTTAATGTTATGGTGTGTGTGTGTGGCAGCTGTGTACTGAACTGTGGTCACCCGTGGGGGTGTTACTCCCCAAGTAACGGCTGCTTGCTGCACGTTACTCCTTGCGGGAGAAAAAAGAAGAAAGAAGGGAAGACATCTTTGTGTCTTCTAGAAAATAGAGGAAAAGATTTCAACACCCAAGAATGATCAAAGAGGAACAGAAAACAAAAAGGAAATTATTCTTTTAATGTTTGCCAGTAAAGAAGAGACTAGTAAAAGAAGGGAACACACCTTTGTCTTCATAATAAGAAAAGAAAAGTCGATAATCACTTGGAGTACACCAGTCGTAGACGTGTTTTATGAAATAGAATAACTTCCTCTGTTGATAAAATTTAAGTAAGTGTTCTCTCCCGATGAGAATCGCATACCGTAGAGTACAGCTTTCTAAGAGTGTTTTATAAATCAAATAAACTTTCGTGTACCTATCTATAAAATAAAACTTCTCTGCCGATGAGAAACCTAATTTTTTACAGCTGTCAATGATAAATAAACTTTTTGTTTTCTTATAAATATAATAAAAGTTCCACAACTATGAAAACACAACATTTTTAAAGCTGTTAAAATAAATATACTTTTTCTATATCCGTAAATAAAATAAAAGATCTCCAACGAAGAGGATAGCTACAGCTGTCGAAGATGTATTTTATACAATAAATCATTTTTTTGTCCACCCACGAAAATCCAAATTTTTTGCTCCTGTTGAACAAGCGTTCTATAAAATAAGTAATCTTTTTGCTGGTACTATCAATAAAATAAAAGTTCTCCACCGATGGGAATCAAAGATTGGAGTCCGACTGCCAAAGATGTATTCCATATAATAAATAACTTTTTTCTGTAGACATAAAAAAATAATACTTCTCCACAGATGAGAACCCAACTTTTTTGTGCAGCAATCAAACATGTATTATATAAAATCATATATGAAATCCTTATATAAAATATTGCAGCCTACGGTAATGCATAAGTTCGGTAAAAGTTCTCCACCGATGAGAAACAAAGATTGTAGTACGACTGTCGAAGATGTATCTTATATAATAAATAACTTTTTTGTGTAGCCATAAGAAAATTAAAAAAATTATAGTTCAACACCCATGAGAACCCAACTTTTTTCCAGCTGTTGAAGAAGCGTTCAATAAAATAAATAAATTTTTTGTGTACCTATCAATAAATTAAAAGTTCTACACCCATGAGAACCCAACTTTTTTACAGCTATCAAAGATGTGTTCTATTAAATATATCAACCTCTTGTCTACCTATAAATTAAATATATTTATTCTCCACCGATGAGAAACAAAACTTGTAGTACAGCTGTTAAAGAAATGTTCAATAAGACGAATAAACTTTAGGTGTTCCAGTATATTTTCCGCTACTTTTGATTTTTCGAGATTCTGATGGACACCGCCTATCCCGCCCTAGATCAGTCATAGGGGGCCTACACAAAGGGTGACTGAACATACCTCCCTCCCACCTTTTAGGAGGCAACTCCTAGCGAAGGTTGCCCGAGGGTGTGTACTGTAAATGTCCTAGTGTTAAGAATATGTGTTTAGTTTAATGTTATGGTGTGTGTGTGTGGCAGCTGTGTACTGAACTGTGGTCACCCGTGGGGGTGTTACTCCCCAAGTAACGGCTGCTTGCTGCACGTTACTCCTTGCGGGAGAAAAAAGAAGAAAGAAGGGAAGACATCTTTGTGTCTTCTAGAAAATAGAGGAAAAGATTTCAACACCCAAGAATGATCAAAGAGGAACAGAAAACAAAAAGGAAATTATTCTTTTAATGTTTGCCAGTAAAGAAGAGACTAGTAAAAGAAGGGAACACACCTTTGTCTTCATAATAAGAAAAGAAAAGTCGATAATCACTTGGAGTACACCAGTCGTAGACGTGTTTTATGAAATAGAATAACTTCCTCTGTTGATAAAATTTAAGTAAGTGTTCTCTCCCGATGAGAATCGCATACCGTAGAGTACAGCTTTCTAAGAGTGTTTTATAAATCAAATAAACTTTTCGTGTACCTATCTATAAAATAAAACTTCTCTGCCGATGAGAAACCTAATTTTTTGCAGCTGTCAATGATAAAAAAACTTTTTGTTTTCTTATAAATATAATAAAAGTTCCACAACTATGAAAACACAACATTTTTAAAGCTGTTAAAATAAATATACTTTTCCTATATCCGTAAATAAAATAAAAGATCTCCAACGAAGAGGATAGCAATAGCTGTCGAAAATGTATTTTATACAATAAATCATTTTTTTGTCCACCCACGAGAATCCAAATTTTTTGCTCCTGTTGAACAAGCGTTCTATAAAATAAGTAACCTTTTCGCTGGTACTATCAATAAAATAAAAGTTCTCCACCGATGGGAATCAAAGATTGGAGTCCGACTGCCAAAGATGTATTCCATATAATAAATAACTTTTTTCTGTAGACATAAAAAAATAATACTTCTCCACAGATGAGAACCCAACTTTTTTGTGCAGCAATCAAACATGTATTATATAAAATCATATATGAAATCCTTATATAAAATATTGCAGCCTACGGTAATGCATAAGTTCGGTAAAAGTTCTCCACCGATGAGAAACAAAGATTGTAGTACGACTGTCGAAGATGTATCTTATATAATAAATAACTTTTTTGTGTAGCCATAAGAAAATTAAAAAAATGATAGTTCAACACCCATGAGAACCCAACTTTTTTCCAGCTGTTGAAGAAGCGTTCAATAAAATAAATAAATTTTTTGTGTACCTATCAATAAATTAAAAGTTCTACACCCATGAGAACCCAACTTTTTTACAGCTATCAAAGATGTTTTCTATTAAATATATCAACCTCTTGTCTACCTATAAATTAAATATATTTATTCTCCACCGATGAGAAACAAAACTTGTAGTACAGCTGTTAAAGAAATGTTCAATAAGACGAATAAACTTTAGGTGTTCCAGTATATTTTCCGCTACTTTTGATTTTTCGAGATTCTGATGGACACCGCCTATCCCGCCCTAGATCAGTCATAGGGGGCCTACACAAAGGGTGACTGAACATACCTCCCTCCCACCTTTTAGGAGGCAACTCCTAGCGAAGGTTGCCCGAGGGTGTGTACTGTAAATGTCCTAGTGTTAAGAATATGTGTTTAGTTTAATGTTATGGTGTGTGTGTGTGGCAGCTGTGTACTGAACTGTGGTCACCCGTGGGGGTGTTACTCCCCAAGTAACGGCTGCTTGCTGCACGTTACTCCTTGCGGGAGAAAAAAGAAGAAAGAAGGGAAGACATCTTTGTGTCTTCTAGAAAATAGAGGAAAAGATTTCAACACCCAAGAATGATCAAAGAGGAACAGAAAACAAAAAGGAAATTATTCTTTTAATGTTTGCCAGTAAAGAAGAGACTAGTAAAAGAAGGGAACACACCTTTGTCTTCATAATAAGAAAAGAAAAGTCGATAATCACTTGGAGTACACCAGTCGTAGACGTGTTTTATGAAATAGAATAACTTCCTCTGTTGATAAAATTTAAGTAAGTGTTCTCTCCCGATGAGAATCGCATACCGTAGAGTACAGCTTTCTAAGAGTGTTTTATAAATCAAATAAACTTTCGTGTACCTATCTATAAAATAAAACTTCTCTGCCGATGAGAAACCTAATTTTTTACAGCTGTCAATGATAAATAAACTTTTTGTTTTCTTATAAATATAATAAAAGTTCCACAACTATGAAAACACAACATTTTTAAAGCTGTTAAAATAAATATACTTTTTCTATATCCGTAAATAAAATAAAAGATCTCCAACGAAGAGGATAGCTACAGCTGTCGAAGATGTATTTTATACAATAAATCATTTTTTTGTCCACCCACGAAAATCCAAATTTTTTGCTCCTGTTGAACAAGCGTTCTATAAAATAAGTAATCTTTTTGCTGGTACTATCAATAAAATAAAAGTTCTCCACCGATGGGAATCAAAGATTGGAGTCCGACTGCCAAAGATGTATTCCATATAATAAATAACTTTTTTCTGTAGACATAAAAAAATAATACTTCTCCACAGATGAGAACCCAACTTTTTTGTGCAGCAATCAAACATGTATTATATAAAATCATATATGAAATCCTTATATAAAATATTGCAGCCTACGGTAATGCATAAGTTCGGTAAAAGTTCTCCACCGATGAGAAACAAAGATTGTAGTACGACTGTCGAAGATGTATCTTATATAATAAATAACTTTTTTGTGTAGCCATAAGAAAATTAAAAAAATTATAGTTCAACACCCATGAGAACCCAACTTTTTTCCAGCTGTTGAAGAAGCGTTCAATAAAATAAATAAATTTTTTGTGTACCTATCAATAAATTAAAAGTTCTACACCCATGAGAACCCAACTTTTTTACAGCTATCAAAGATGTGTTCTATTAAATATATCAACCTCTTGTCTACCTATAAATTAAATATATTTATTCTCCACCGATGAGAAACAAAACTTGTAGTACAGCTGTTAAAGAAATGTTCAATAAGACGAATAAACTTTAGGTGTTCCAGTATATTTTCCGCTACTTTTGATTTTTCGAGATTCTGATGGACACCGCCTATCCCGCCCTAGATCAGTCATAGGGGGCCTACACAAAGGGTGACTGAACATACCTCCCTCCCACCTTTTAGGAGGCAACTCCTAGCGAAGGTTGCCCGAGGGTGTGTACTGTAAATGTCCTAGTGTTAAGAATATGTGTTTAGTTTAATGTTATGGTGTGTGTGTGTGGCAGCTGTGTACTGAACTGTGGTCACCCGTGGGGGCGTTACTCCCCAAGTAACGGCTGCTTGCTGCACGTTACCCCTTGCGGGAGAAAAAAGAAGAAAGAAGGGAAGACATCTTTGTGTCTTCTAGAAAATAGAGGAAAAGATTTCAACACCCAAGAATGATCAAAGAGGAACAGAAAACAAAAAGGAAATTATTCTTTTAATGTTTGCCAGTAAAGAAGAGACTAGTAAAAGAAGGGAACACACCTTTGTCTTCATAATAAGAAAAGAAAAGTCGATAATCACTTGGAGTACACCAGTCGTAGACGTGTTTTATGAAATAGAATAACTTCCTCTGTTGATAAAATTTAAGTAAGTGTTCTCTCCCGATGAGAATCGCATACCGTAGAGTACAGCTTTCTAAGAGTGTTTTATAAATCAAATAAACTTTCGTGTACCTATCTATAAAATAAAACTTCTCTGCCGATGAGAAACCTAATTTTTTGCAGCTGTCAATGATAAATAAACTTTTTGTTTTCTTATAAATATAATAAAAGTTCCACAACTATGAAAACACAACATTTTTAAAGCTGTTAAAATAAATATACTTTTTCTATATCCGTAAATAAAATAAAAGATCTCCAACGAAGAGGATAGCTACAGCTGTCGAAGATGTATTTTATACAATAAATCATTTTTTTGTCCACCTACGAAAATCCAAATTTTTTGCTCCTGTTGAACAAGCGTTCTATAAAATAAGTAATCTTTTTGCTGGTACTATCAATAAAATAAAAGTTCTCCACCGATGGGAATCAAAGATTGGAGTCCGACTGCCAAAGATGTATTCCATATAATAAATAACTTTTTTCTGTAGACATAAAAAAATAATACTTCTCCACAGATGAGAACCCAACTTTTTTGTGCAGCAATCAAACATGTATTATATAAAATCATATATGAAATCCTTATATAAAATATTGCAGCCTACGGTAATGCATAAGTTCGGTAAAAGTTCTCCACCGATGAGAAACAAAGATTGTAGTACGACTGTCGAAGATGTATCCCATATAATAAATAACTTTTTTGTGTAGCCATAAGAAAATTAAAAAAATGATAGTTCAACACCCATGAGAACCCAACTTTTTTCCAGCTGTTGAAGAAGCGTTCAATAAAATAAATAAATTTTTTGTGTACCTATCAATAAATTAAAAGTTCTACACCCATGAGAACCCAACTTTTTTACAGCTATCAAAGATGTTTTCTATTAAATATATCAACCTCTTGTCTACCTATAAATTAAATATATTTATTCTCCACCGATGAGAAACAAAACTTGTAGTACAGCTGTTAAAGAAATGTTCAATAAGACGAATAAACTTTAGGTGTTCCAGTATATTTTCCGCTACTTTTGATTTTTCGAGATTCTGATGGACACCGCCTATCCCGCCCTAGATCAGTCATAGGGGGCCTACACAAAGGGTGACTGAACATACCTCCCTCCCACCTTTTAGGAGGCAACTCCTAGCGAAGGTTGCCCGAGGGTGTGTACTGTAAATGTCCTAGTGTTAAGAATATGTGTTTAGTTTAATGTTATGGTGTGTGTGTGTGGCAGCTGTGTACTGAACTGTGGTCACCCGTGGGGGTGTTACTCCCCAAGTAACGGCTGCTTGCTGCACGTTACCCCTTGCGGGAGAAAAAAGAAGAAAGAAGGGAAGTAATCTTTGTGTCTTCTAGAAAATAGAGGAAAAGATTTCAACACCCAAGAATGATCAAAGAGGAACAGAAAACAAAAAGGAAATTATTCTTTTAATGTTTGCCAGTAAAGAAGAGACTAGTAAAAGAAGGGAACACACCTTTGTCTTCATAATAAGAAAAGAAAAGTCGATAATCACTTGGAGTACACCAGTCGTAGACGTGTTTTATGAAATAGAATAACTTCCTCTGTTGATAAAATTTAAGTAAGTGTTCTCTCCCGATGAGAATCGCATACCGTAGAGTACAGCTTTCTAAGAGTGTTTTATAAATCAAATAAACTTTTCGTGTACCTATCTATAAAATAAAACTTCTCTGCCGATGAGAAACCTAATTTTTTGCAGCTGTCAATGATAAAAAAACTTTTTGTTTTCTTATAAATATAATAAAAGTTCCACAACTATGAAAACACAACATTTTTAAAGCTGTTAAAATAAATATACTTTTCCTATATCCGTAAATAAAATAAAAGATCTCCAACGAAGAGGATAGCAATAGCTGTCGAAAATGTATTTTATACAATAAATCATTTTTTTGTCCACCCACGAGAATCCAAATTTTTTGCTCCTGTTGAACAAGCGTTCTATAAAATAAGTAATCTTTTCGCTGGTACTATCAATAAAATAAAAGTTCTCCACCGATGGGAATCAAAGATTGCAGTCCGACTGCCAAAGATGTATTCCATATAATAAATAACTTTTTTCTGTAGACATAAAAAAATAATACTTCTCCACAGATGAGAACCCAACTTTTTTGTGCAGCAATCAAACATGTATTATATAAAATCATATATGAAATCCTTATATAAAATATTGCAGCCTACGGTAATGCATAAGTTCGGTAAAAGTTCTCCACCGATGAGAAACAAAGATTGTAGTACGACTGTCGAAGATGTATCTTATATAATAAATAACTTTTTTGTGTAGCCATAAGAAAATTAAAAAAATGATAGTTCAACACCCATGAGAACCCAACTTTTTTCCAGCTGTTGAAGAAGCGTTCAATAAAATAAATAAATTTTTTGTGTACCTATCAATAAATTAAAAGTTCTACACCCATGAGAACCCAACTTTTTTACAGCTATCAAAGATGTTTTCTATTAAATATATCAACCTCTTGTCTACCTATAAATTAAATATATTTATTCTCTACCGATGAGAAACAAAACTTGTAGTACAGCTGTTAAAGAAATGTTCAATAAGACGAATAAACTTTAGGTGTTCCAGTATATTTTCCGCTACTTTTGATTTTTCGAGATTCTGATGGACACCGCCTATCCCGCCCTAGATCAGTCATAGGGGGCCTACACAAAGGGTGACTGAACATACCTCCCTCCCACCTTTTAGGAGGCAACTCCTAGCGAAGGTTGCCCGAGGGTGTGTACTGTAAATGTCCTAGTGTTAAGAATATGTGTTTAGTTTAATGTTATGGTGTGTGTGTGTGGCAGCTGTGTACTGAACTGTGGTCACCCGTGGGGGTGTTACTCCCCAAGTAACGGCTGCTTGCTGCACGTTACCCCTTGCGGGAGAAAAAAGAAGAAAGAAGGGAAGACATCTTTGTGTCTTCTAGAAAATAGAGGAAAAGATTTCAACACCCAAGAATGATCAAAGAGGAACAGAAAACAAAAAGGAAATTATTCTTTTAATGTTTGCCAGTAAAGAAGAGACTAGTAAAAGAAGGGAACACACCTTTGTCTTCATAATAAGAAAAGAAAAGTCGATAATCACTTGGAGTACACCAGTCGTAGACGTGTTTTATGAAATAGAATAACTTCCTCTGTTGATAAAATTTAAGTAAGTTTTCTCTCCCGATGAGAATCGCATACCGTAGAGTACAGCTTTCTAAGAGTGTTTTATAAATCAAATAAACTTTTCGTGTACCTATCTATAAAATAAAACTTCTCTGCCGATGAGAAACCTAATTTTTTGCAGCTGTCAATGATAAAAAAACTTTTTGTTTTCTTATAAATATAATAAAAGTTCCACAACTATGAAAACACAACATTTTTAAAGCTGTTAAAATAAATATACTTTTCCTATATCCGTAAATAAAATAAAAGATCTCCAACGAAGAGGATAGCAATAGCTGTCGAAAATGTATTTTATACAATAAATCATTTTTTTGTCCACCCACGAGAATCCAAATTTTTTGCTCCTGTTGAACAAGCGTTCTATAAAATAAGTAATCTTTTCGCTGGTACTATCAATAAAATAAAAGTTCTCCACCGATGGGAATCAAAGATTGCAGTCCGACTGCCAAAGATGTATTCCATATAATAAATAACTTTTTTCTGTAGACATAAAAAAATAATACTTCTCCACAGATGAGAACCCAACTTTTTTGTGCAGCAATCAAACATGTATTATATAAAATCATATATGAAATCCTTATATAAAATATTGCAGCCTACGGTAATGCATAAGTTCGGTAAAAGTTCTCCACCGATGAGAAACAAAGATTGTAGTACGACTGTCGAAGATGTATCTTATATAATAAATAACTTTTTTGTGTAGCCATAAGAAAATTAAAAAAATGATAGTTCAACACCCATGAGAACCCAACTTTTTTCCAGCTGTTGAAGAAGCGTTCAATAAAATAAATAAATTTTTTGTGTACCTATCAATAAATTAAAAGTTCTACACCCATGAGAACCCAACTTTTTTACAGCTATCAAAGATGTTTTCTATTAAATATATCAACCTCTTGTCTACCTATAAATTAAATATATTTATTCTCCACCGATGAGAAACAAAACTTGTAGTACAGCTGTTAAAGAAATGTTCAATAAGATGAATAAACTTTAGGTGTTCCAGTATATTTTCCGCTACTTTTGATTTTTCGAGATTCTGATGGACACCGCCTATCCCGCCCTAGATCAGTCATAGGGGACCTACACAAAGGGTGACTGAACATACCTCCCTCCCACCTGTTAGGAGGCAACTCCTAGCGAAGGTTGCCCGAGGGTGTGTACTGTAAATGTCCTAGTGTTAAGAATATGTGTTTAGTTTAATGTTATGGTGTGTGTGTGTGGCAGCTGTGTACTGAACTGTGGTCACCCGTGGGGGCGTTACTCCCCAAGTAACGGCTGCTTGCTGCACGTTACCCCTTGCGGGAGAAAAAAGAAGAAAGAAGGGAAGACATCTTTGTGTCTTCTAGAAAATAGAGGAAAAGATTTCAACACCCAAGAATGATCAAAGAGGAACAGAAAACAAAAAGGAAATTATTCTTTTAATGTTTGCCAGTAAAGAAGAGACTAGTAAAAGAAGGGAACACACCTTTGTCTTCATAATAAGAAAAGAAAAGTCGATAATCACTTGGAGTACACCAGTCGTAGACGTGTTTTATGAAATAGAATAACTTCCTCTGTTGATAAAATTTAAGTAAGGTTCTCTCCCGATGAGAATCGCATACCGTAGAGTACAGCTTTCTAAGAGTGTTTTATAAATCAAATAAACTTTTCGTGTACCTATCTATAAAATAAAACTTCTCTGCCGATGAGAAACCTAATTTTTTGCAGCTGTCAATGATAAAAAAACTTTTTGTTTTCTTATAAATACAATAAAAGTTCCACAACTATGAAAACACAACATTTTTAAAGCTGTTAAAATAAATATACTTTTTCTATATCCGTAAATAAAATAAAAGATCTCCAACGAAGAGGATAGCTACAGCTGTCGAAGATGTATTTAATACAATAAATCATTTTTTTGTCCACCTACGAAAATCCAAATTTTTTGCTCCTGTTGAACAAGCGTTCTATAAAATAAGTAATCTTTTTGCTGGTACTATCAATAAAATAAAAGTTCTCCACCGATGGGAATCAAAGATTGGAGTCCGACTGCCAAAGATGTATTCCATATAATAAATAACTTTTTTCTGTAGACATAAAAAAATAATACTTCTCCACAGATGAGAACCCAACTTTTTTGTGCAGCAATCAAACATGTATTATATAAAATCATATATGAAATCCTTATATAAAATATTGCAGCCTACGGTAATGCATAAGTTCGGTAAAAGTTCTCCACCGATGAGAAACAAAGATTGTAGTACGACTGTCGAAGATGTATCCCATATAATAAATAACTTTTTTGTGTAGCCATAAGAAAATTAAAAAAATGATAGTTCAACACCCATGAGAACCCAACTTTTTTCCAGCTGTTGAAGAAGCGTTCAATAAAATAAATAAATTTTTTGTGTACCTATCAATAAATTAAAAGTTCTACACCCATGAGAACCCAACTTTTTTACAGCTATCAAAGATGTTTTCTATTAAATATATCAACCTCTTGTCTACCTATAAATTAAATATATTTATTCTCCACCGATGAGAAACAAAACTTGTAGTACAGCTGTTAAAGAAATGTTCAATAAGACGAATAAACTTTAGGTGTTCCAGTATATTTTCCGCTACTTTTGATTTTTCGAGATTCTGATGGACACCGCCTATCCCGCCCTAGATCAGTCATAGGGGGCCTACACAAAGGGTGACTGAACATACCTCCCTCCCACCTTTTAGGAGGCAACTCCTAGCGAAGGTTGCCCGAGGGTGTGTACTGTAAATGTCCTAGTGTTAAGAATATGTGTTTAGTTTAATGTTATGGTGTGTGTGTGTGGCAGCTGTGTACTGAACTGTGGTCACCCGTGGGGGTGTTACTCCCCAAGTAACGGCTGCTTGCTGCACGTTACCCCTTGCGGGAGAAAAAAGAAGAAAGAAGGGAAGACATCTTTGTGTCTTCTAGAAAATAGAGGAAAAGATTTCAACACCCAAGAATGATCAAAGAGGAACAGAAAACAAAAAGGAAATTATTCTTTTAATGTTTGCCAGTAAAGAAGAGACTAGTAAAAGAAGGGAACACACCTTTGTCTTCATAATAAGAAAAGAAAAGTCGATAATCACTTGGAGTACACCAGTCGTAGACGTGTTTTATGAAATAGAATAACTTCCTCTGTTGATAAAATTTAAGTAAGTGTTCTCTCCCGATGAGAATCGCATACCGTAGAGTACAGCTTTCTAAGAGTGTTTTATAAATCAAATAAACTTTTCGTGTACCTATCTATAAAATAAAACTTCTCTGCCGATGAGAAACCTAATTTTTTGCAGCTGTCAATGATAAAAAAACTTTTTGTTTTCTTATAAATATAATAAAAGTTCCACAACTATGAAAACACAACATTTTTAAAGCTGTTAAAATAAATATACTTTTCCTATATCCGTAAATAAAATAAAAGATCTCCAACGAAGAGGATAGCAATAGCTGTCGAAAATGTATTTTATACAATAAATCATTTTTTTGTCCACCCACGAGAATCCAAATTTTTTGCTCCTGTTGAACAAGCGTTCTATAAAATAAGTAATCTTTTCGCTGGTACTATCAATAAAATAAAAGTTCTCCACCGATGGGAATCAAAGATTGGAGTCCGACTGCCAAAGATGTATTCCATATAATAAATAACTTTTTTCTGTAGACATAAAAAAATAATACTTCTCCACAGATGAGAACCCAACTTTTTTCCAGCTGTTGAAGAAGCGTTCAATAAAATAAATAAATTTTTTGTGTACCTATCAATAAATTAAAAGTTCTACACCCATGAGAACCCAACTTTTTTACAGCTATCAAAGATGTTTTCTATTAAATATATCAACCTCTTGTCTACCTATAAATTAAATATATTTATTCTCTACCGATGAGAAACAAAACTTGTAGTACAGCTGTTAAAGAAATGTTCAATAAGACGAATAAACTTTAGGTGTTCCAGTATATTTTCCGCTACTTTTGATTTTTCGAGATTCTGATGGACACCGCCTATCCCGCCCTAGATCAGTCATAGGGGGCCTACACAAAGGGTGACTGAACATACCTCCCTCCCACCTTTTAGGAGGCAACTCCTAGCGAAGGTTGCCCGAGGGTGTGTACTGTAAATGTCCTAGTGTTAAGAATATGTGTTTAGTTTAATGTTATGGTGTGTGTGTGTGGCAGCTGTGTACTGAACTGTGGTCACCCGTGGGGGTGTTACTCCCCAAGTAACGGCTGCTTGCTGCACGTTACTCCTTGCGGGAGAAAAAAGAAGAAAGAAGGGAAGACATCTTTGTGTCTTCTAGAAAATAGAGGAAAAGATTTCAACACCCAAGAATGATCAAAGAGGAACAGAAAACAAAAAGGAAATTATTCTTTTAATGTTTGCCAGTAAAGAAGAGACTAGTAAAAGAAGGGAACACACCTTTGTCTTCATAATAAGAAAAGAAAAGTCGATAATCACTTGGAGTACACCAGTCGTAGACGTGTTTTATGAAATAGAATAACTTCCTCTGTTGATAAAATTTAAGTAAGTGTTCTCTCCCGATGAGAATCGCATACCGTAGAGTACAGCTTTCTAAGAGTGTTTTATAAATCAAATAAACTTTTCGTGTACCTATCTATAAAATAAAACTTCTCTGCCGATGAGAAACCTAATTTTTTGCAGCTGTCAATGATAAAAAAACTTTTTGTTTTCTTATAAATATAATAAAAGTTCCACAACTATGAAAACACAACATTTTTAAAGCTGTTAAAATAAATATACTTTTCCTATATCCGTAAATAAAATAAAAGATCTCCAACGAAGAGGATAGCAATAGCTGTCGAAAATGTATTTTATACAATAAATCATTTTTTTGTCCACCCACGAGAATCCAAATTTTTTGCTCCTGTTGAACAAGCGTTCTATAAAATAAGTAACCTTTTCGCTGGTACTATCAATAAAATAAAAGTTCTCCACCGATGGGAATCAAAGATTGGAGTCCGACTGCCAAAGATGTATTCCATATAATAAATAACTTTTTTCTGTAGACATAAAAAAATAATACTTCTCCACAGATGAGAACCCAACTTTTTTGTGCAGCAATCAAACATGTATTATATAAAATCATATATGAAATCCTTATATAAAATATTGCAGCCTACGGTAATGCATAAGTTCGGTAAAAGTTCTCCACCGATGAGAAACAAAGATTGTAGTACGACTGTCGAAGATGTATCTTATATAATAAATAACTTTTTTGTGTAGCCATAAGAAAATTAAAAAAATGATAGTTCAACACCCATGAGAACCCAACTTTTTTCCAGCTGTTGAAGAAGCGTTCAATAAAATAAATAAATTTTTTGTGTACCTATCAATAAATTAAAAGTTCTACACCCATGAGAACCCAACTTTTTTACAGCTATCAAAGATGTTTTCTATTAAATATATCAACCTCTTGTCTACCTATAAATTAAATATATTTATTCTCCACCGATGAGAAACAAAACTTGTAGTACAGCTGTTAAAGAAATGTTCAATAAGACGAATAAACTTTAGGTGTTCCAGTATATTTTCCGCTACTTTTGATTTTTCGAGATTCTGATGGACACCGCCTATCCCGCCCTAGATCAGTCATAGGGGGCCTACACAAAGGGTGACTGAACATACCTCCCTCCCACCTTTTAGGAGGCAACTCCTAGCGAAGGTTGCCCGAGGGTGTGTACTGTAAATGTCCTAGTGTTAAGAATATGTGTTTAGTTTAATGTTATGGTGTGTGTGTGTGGCAGCTGTGTACTGAACTGTGGTCACCCGTGGGGGTGTTACTCCCCAAGTAACGGCTGCTTGCTGCACGTTACTCCTTGCGGGAGAAAAAAGAAGAAAGAAGGGAAGACATCTTTGTGTCTTCTAGAAAATAGAGGAAAAGATTTCAACACCCAAGAATGATCAAAGAGGAACAGAAAACAAAAAGGAAATTATTCTTTTAATGTTTGCCAGTAAAGAAGAGACTAGTAAAAGAAGGGAACACACCTTTGTCTTCATAATAAGAAAAGAAAAGTCGATAATCACTTGGAGTACACCAGTCGTAGACGTGTTTTATGAAATAGAATAACTTCCTCTGTTGATAAAATTTAAGTAAGTGTTCTCTCCCGATGAGAATCGCATACCGTAGAGTACAGCTTTCTAAGAGTGTTTTATAAATCAAATAAACTTTCGTGTACCTATCTATAAAATAAAACTTCTCTGCCGATGAGAAACCTAATTTTTTACAGCTGTCAATGATAAATAAACTTTTTGTTTTCTTATAAATATAATAAAAGTTCCACAACTATGAAAACACAACATTTTTAAAGCTGTTAAAATAAATATACTTTTTCTATATCCGTAAATAAAATAAAAGATCTCCAACGAAGAGGATAGCTACAGCTGTCGAAGATGTATTTTATACAATAAATCATTTTTTTGTCCACCCACGAAAATCCAAATTTTTTGCTCCTGTTGAACAAGCGTTCTATAAAATAAGTAATCTTTTTGCTGGTACTATCAATAAAATAAAAGTTCTCCACCGATGGGAATCAAAGATTGGAGTCCGACTGCCAAAGATGTATTCCATATAATAAATAACTTTTTTCTGTAGACATAAAAAAATAATACTTCTCCACAGATGAGAACCCAACTTTTTTGTGCAGCAATCAAACATGTATTATATAAAATCATATATGAAATCCTTATATAAAATATTGCAGCCTACGGTAATGCATAAGTTCGGTAAAAGTTCTCCACCGATGAGAAACAAAGATTGTAGTACGACTGTCGAAGATGTATCTTATATAATAAATAACTTTTTTGTGTAGCCATAAGAAAATTAAAAAAATTATAGTTCAACACCCATGAGAACCCAACTTTTTTCCAGCTGTTGAAGAAGCGTTCAATAAAATAAATAAATTTTTTGTGTACCTATCAATAAATTAAAAGTTCTACACCCATGAGAACCCAACTTTTTTACAGCTATCAAAGATGTGTTCTATTAAATATATCAACCTCTTGTCTACCTATAAATTAAATATATTTATTCTCCACCGATGAGAAACAAAACTTGTAGTACAGCTGTTAAAGAAATGTTCAATAAGACGAATAAACTTTAGGTGTTCCAGTATATTTTCCGCTACTTTTGATTTTTCGAGATTCTGATGGACACCGCCTATCCCGCCCTAGATCAGTCATAGGGGGCCTACACAAAGGGTGACTGAACATACCTCCCTCCCACCTTTTAGGAGGCAACTCCTAGCGAAGGTTGCCCGAGGGTGTGTACTGTAAATGTCCTAGTGTTAAGAATATGTGTTTAGTTTAATGTTATGGTGTGTGTGTGTGGCAGCTGTGTACTGAACTGTGGTCACCCGTGGGGGCGTTACTCCCCAAGTAACGGCTGCTTGCTGCACGTTACCCCTTGCGGGAGAAAAAAGAAGAAAGAAGGGAAGACATCTTTGTGTCTTCTAGAAAATAGAGGAAAAGATTTCAACACCCAAGAATGATCAAAGAGGAACAGAAAACAAAAAGGAAATTATTCTTTTAATGTTTGCCAGTAAAGAAGAGACTAGTAAAAGAAGGGAACACACCTTTGTCTTCATAATAAGAAAAGAAAAGTCGATAATCACTTGGAGTACACCAGTCGTAGACGTGTTTTATGAAATAGAATAACTTCCTCTGTTGATAAAATTTAGGTAAGTGTTCTCTCCCGATGAGAATCGCATACCGTAGAGTACAGCTTTCTAAGAGTGTTTTATAAATCAAATAAACTTTCGTGTACCTATCTATAAAATAAAACTTCTCTGCCGATGAGAAACCTAATTTTTTGCAGCTGTCAATGATAAATAAACTTTTTGTTTTCTTATAAATATAATAAAAGTTCCACAACTATGAAAACACAACATTTTTAAAGCTGTTAAAATAAATATACTTTTTCTATATCCGTAAATAAAATAAAAGATCTCCAACGAAGAGGATAGCTACAGCTGTCGAAGATGTATTTTATACAATAAATCATTTTTTTGTCCACCTACGAAAATCCAAATTTTTTGCTCCTGTTGAACAAGCGTTCTATAAAATAAGTAATCTTTTTGCTGGTACTATCAATAAAATAAAAGTTCTCCACCGATGGGAATCAAAGATTGGAGTCCGACTGCCAAAGATGTATTCCATATAATAAATAACTTTTTTCTGTAGACATAAAAAAATAATACTTCTCCACAGATGAGAACCCAACTTTTTTGTGCAGCAATCAAACATGTATTATATAAAATCATATATGAAATCCTTATATAAAATATTGCAGCCTACGGTAATGCATAAGTTCGGTAAAAGTTCTCCACCGATGAGAAACAAAGATTGTAGTACGACTGTCGAAGATGTATCTTATATAATAAATAACTTTTTTGTGTAGCCATAAGAAAATTAAAAAAATGATAGTTCAACACCCATGAGAACCCAACTTTTTTCCAGCTGTTGAAGAAGCGTTCAATAAAATAAATAAATTTTTTGTGTACCTATCAATAAATTAAAAGTTCTACACCCATGAGAACCCAACTTTTTTACAGCTATCAAAGATGTTTTCTATTAAATATATCAACCTCTTGTCTACCTATAAATTAAATATATTTATTCTCTACCGATGAGAAACAAAACTTGTAGTACAGCTGTTAAAGAAATGTTCAATAAGACGAATAAACTTTAGGTGTTCCAGTATATTTTCCGCTACTTTTGATTTTTCGAGATTCTGATGGACACCGCCTATCCCGCCCTAGATCAGTCATAGGGGGCCTACACAAAGGGTGACTGAACATACCTCCCTCCCACCTTTTAGGAGGCAACTCCTAGCGAAGGTTGCCCGAGGGTGTGTACTGTAAATGTCCTAGTGTTAAGAATATGTGTTTAGTTTAATGTTATGGTGTGTGTGTGTGGCAGCTGTGTACTGAACTGTGGTCACCCGTGGGGGTGTTACTCCCCAAGTAACGGCTGCTTGCTGCACGTTACCCCTTGCGGGAGAAAAAAGAAGAAAGAAGGGAAGACATCTTTGTGTCTTCTAGAAAATAGAGGAAAAGATTTCAACACCCAAGAATGATCAAAGAGGAACAGAAAACAAAAAGGAAATTATTCTTTTAATGTTTGCCAGTAAAGAAGAGACTAGTAAAAGAAGGGAACACACCTTTGTCTTCATAATAAGAAAAGAAAAGTCGATAATCACTTGGAGTACACCAGTCGTAGACGTGTTTTATGAAATAGAATAACTTCCTCTGTTGATAAAATTTAAGTAAGTGTTCTCTCCCGATGAGAATCGCATACCGTAGAGTACAGCTTTCTAAGAGTGTTTTATAAATCAAATAAACTTTTCGTGTACCTATCTATAAAATAAAACTTCTCTGCCGATGAGAAACCTAATTTTTTGCAGCTGTCAATGATAAAAAAACTTTTTGTTTTCTTATAAAAATAATAAAAGTTCCACAACTATGAAAACACAACATTTTTAAAGCTGTTAAAATAAATATACTTTTCCTATATCCGTAAATAAAATAAAAGATCTCCAACGAAGAGGATAGCAATAGCTGTCGAAAATGTATTTTATACAATAAATCATTTTTTTGTCCACCCACGAGAATCCAAATTTTTTGCTCCTGTTGAACAAGCGTTCTATAAAATAAGTAATCTTTTCGCTGGTACTATCAATAAAATAAAAGTTCTCCACCGATGGGAATCAAAGATTGCAGTCCGACTGCCAAAGATGTATTCCATATAATAAATAACTTTTTTCTGTAGACATAAAAAAATAATACTTCTCCACAGATGAGAACCCAACTTTTTTGTGCAGCAATCAAACATGTATTATATAAAATCATATATGAAATCCTTATATAAAATATTGCAGCCTACGGTAATGCATAAGTTCGGTAAAAGTTCTCCACCGATGAGAAACAAAGATTGTAGTACGACTGTCGAAGATGTATCTTATATAATAAATAACTTTTTTGTGTAGCCATAAGAAAATTAAAAAAATGATAGTTCAACACCCATGAGAACCCAACTTTTTTCCAGCTGTTGAAGAAGCGTTCAATAAAATAAATAAATTTTTTGTGTACCTATCAATAAATTAAAAGTTCTACACCCATGAGAACCCAACTTTTTTACAGCTATCAAAGATGTTTTCTATTAAATATATCAACCTCTTGTCTACCTATAAATTAAATATATTTATTCTCTACCGATGAGAAACAAAACTTGTAGTACAGCTGTTAAAGAAATGTTCAATAAGACGAATAAACTTTAGGTGTTCCAGTATATTTTCCGCTACTTTTGATTTTTCGAGATTCTGATGGACACCGCCTATCCCGCCCTAGATCAGTCATAGGGGGCCTACACAAAGGGTGACTGAACATACCTCCCTCCCACCTTTTAGGAGGCAACTCCTAGCGAAGGTTGCCCGAGGGTGTGTACTGTAAATGTCCTAGTGTTAAGAATATGTGTTTAGTTTAATGTTATGGTGTGTGTGTGTGGCAGCTGTGTACTGAACTGTGGTCACCCGTGGGGGTGTTACTCCCCAAGTAACGGCTGCTTGCTGCACGTTACCCCTTGCGGGAGAAAAAAGAAGAAAGAAGGGAAGACATCTTTGTGTCTTCTAGAAAATAGAGGAAAAGATTTCAACACCCAAGAATGATCAAAGAGGAACAGAAAACAAAAAGGAAATTATTCTTTTAATGTTTGCCAGTAAAGAAGAGACTAGTAAAAGAAGGGAACACACCTTTGTCTTCATAATAAGAAAAGAAAAGTCGATAATCACTTGGAGTACACCAGTCGTAGACGTGTTTTATGAAATAGAATAACTTCCTCTGTTGATAAAATTTAAGTAAGTGTTCTCTCCCGATGAGAATCGCATACCGTAGAGTACAGCTTTCTAAGAGTGTTTTATAAATCAAATAAACTTTTCGTGTACCTATCTATAAAATAAAACTTCTCTGCCGATGAGAAACCTAATTTTTTGCAGCTGTCAATGATAAAAAAACTTTTTGTTTTCTTATAAATATAATAAAAGTTCCACAACTATGAAAACACAACATTTTTAAAGCTGTTAAAATAAATATACTTTTCCTATATCCGTAAATAAAATAAAAGATCTCCAACGAAGAGGATAGCAATAGCTGTCGAAAATGTATTTTATACAATAAATCATTTTTTTGTCCACCCACGAGAATCCAAATTTTTTGCTCCTGTTGAACAAGCGTTCTATAAAATAAGTAATCTTTTCGCTGGTACTATCAATAAAATAAAAGTTCTCCACCGATGGGAATCAAAGATTGCAGTCCGACTGCCAAAGATGTATTCCATATAATAAATAACTTTTTTCTGTAGACATAAAAAAATAATACTTCTCCACAGATGAGAACCCAACTTTTTTGTGCAGCAATCAAACATGTATTATATAAAATCATATATGAAATCCTTATATAAAATATTGCAGCCTACGGTAATGCATAAGTTCGGTAAAAGTTCTCCACCGATGAGAAACAAAGATTGTAGTACGACTGTCGAAGATGTATCTTATATAATAAATAACTTTTTTGTGTAGCCATAAGAAAATTAAAAAAATGATAGTTCAACACCCATGAGAACCCAACTTTTTTCCAGCTGTTGAAGAAGCGTTCAATAAAATAAATAAATTTTTTGTGTACCTATCAATAAATTAAAAGTTCTACACCCATGAGAACCCAACTTTTTTACAGCTATCAAAGATGTTTTCTATTAAATATATCAACCTCTTGTCTACCTATAAATTAAATATATTTATTCTCCACCGATGAGAAACAAAACTTGTAGTACAGCTGTTAAAGAAATGTTCAATAAGATGAATAAACTTTAGGTGTTCCAGTATATTTTCCGCTACTTTTGATTTTTCGAGATTCTGATGGACACCGCCTATCCCGCCCTAGATCAGTCATAGGGGACCTACACAAAGGGTGACTGAACATACCTCCCTCCCACCTGTTAGGAGGCAACTCCTAGCGAAGGTTGCCCGAGGGTGTGTACTGTAAATGTCCTAGTGTTAAGAATATGTGTTTAGTTTAATGTTATGGTGTGTGTGTGTGGCAGCTGTGTACTGAACTGTGGTCACCCGTGGGGGCGTTACTCCCCAAGTAACGGCTGCTTGCTGCACGTTACCCCTTGCGGGAGAAAAAAGAAGAAAGAAGGGAAGACATCTTTGTGTCTTCTAGAAAATAGAGGAAAAGATTTCAACACCCAAGAATGATCAAAGAGGAACAGAAAACAAAAAGGAAATTATTCTTTTAATGTTTGCCAGTAAAGAAGAGACTAGTAAAAGAAGGGAACACACCTTTGTCTTCATAATAAGAAAAGAAAAGTCGATAATCACTTGGAGTACACCAGTCGTAGACGTGTTTTATGAAATAGAATAACTTCCTCTGTTGATAAAATTTAAGTAAGTGTTCTCTCCCGATGAGAATCGCATACCGTAGAGTACAGCTTTCTAAGAGTGTTTTATAAATCAAATAAACTTTTCGTGTACCTATCTATAAAATAAAACTTCTCTGCCGATGAGAAACCTAATTTTTTGCAGCTGTCAATGATAAAAAAACTTTTTGTTTTCTTATAAAAATAATAAAAGTTCCACAACTATGAAAACACAACATTTTTAAAGCTGTTAAAATAAATATACTTTTTCTATATCCGTAAATAAAATAAAAGATCTCCAACGAAGAGGATAGCTACAGCTGTCGAAGATGTATTTAATACAATAAATCATTTTTTTGTCCACCTACGAAAATCCAAATTTTTTGCTCCTGTTGAACAAGCGTTCTATAAAATAAGTAATCTTTTCGCTGGTACTATCAATAAAATAAAAGTTCTCCACCGATGGGAATCAAAGATTGGAGTCCGACTGCCAAAGATGTATTCCATATAATAAATAACTTTTTTCTGTAGACATAAAAAAATAATACTTCTCCACAGATGAGAACCCAACTTTTTTGTGCAGCAATCAAACATGTATTATATAAAATCATATATGAAATCCTTATATAAAATATTGCAGCCTACGGTAATGCATAAGTTCGGTAAAAGTTCTCCACCGATGAGAAACAAAGATTGTAGTACGACTGTCGAAGATGTATCTTATATAATAAATAACTTTTTTGTGTAGCCATAAGAAAATTAAAAAAATGATAGTTCAACACCCATGAGAACCCAACTTTTTTCCAGCTGTTGAAGAAGCGTTCAATAAAATAAATAAATTTTTTGTGTACCTATCAATAAATTAAAAGTTCTACACCCATGAGAACCCAACTTTTTTACAGCTATCAAAGATGTTTTCTATTAAATATATCAACCTCTTGTCTACCTATAAATTAAATATATTTATTCTCCACCGATGAGAAACAAAACTTGTAGTACAGCTGTTAAAGAAATGTTCAATAAGACGAATAAACTTTAGGTGTTCCAGTATATTTTCCGCTACTTTTGATTTTTCGAGATTCTGATGGACACCGCCTATCCCGCCCTAGATCAGTCATAGGGGGCCTACACAAAGGGTGACTGAACATACCTCCCTCCCACCTTTTAGGAGGCAACTCCTAGCGAAGGTTGCCCGAGGGTGTGTACTGTAAATGTCCTAGTGTTAAGAATATGTGTTTAGTTTAATGTTATGGTGTGTGTGTGTGGCAGCTGTGTACTGAACTGTGGTCACCCGTGGGGGTGTTACTCCCCAAGTAACGGCTGCTTGCTGCACGTTACCCCTTGCGGGAGAAAAAAGAAGAAAGAAGGGAAGACATCTTTGTGTCTTCTAGAAAATAGAGGAAAAGATTTCAACACCCAAGAATGATCAAAGAGGAACAGAAAACAAAAAGGAAATTATTCTTTTAATGTTTGCCAGTAAAGAAGAGACTAGTAAAAGAAGGGAACACACCTTTGTCTTCATAATAAGAAAAGAAAAGTCGATAATCACTTGGAGTACACCAGTCGTAGACGTGTTTTATGAAATAGAATAACTTCCTCTGTTGATAAAATTTAAGTAAGTGTTCTCTCCCGATGAGAATCGCATACCGTAGAGTACAGCTTTCTAAGAGTGTTTTATAAATCAAATAAACTTTTCGTGTACCTATCTATAAAATAAAACTTCTCTGCCGATGAGAAACCTAATTTTTTGCAGCTGTCAATGATAAAAAAACTTTTTGTTTTCTTATAAATATAATAAAAGTTCCACAACTATGAAAACACAACATTTTTAAAGCTGTTAAAATAAATATACTTTTCCTATATCCGTAAATAAAATAAAAGATCTCCAACGAAGAGGATAGCAATAGCTGTCGAAAATGTATTTTATACAATAAATCATTTTTTTGTCCACCCACGAGAATCCAAATTTTTTGCTCCTGTTGAACAAGCGTTCTATAAAATAAGTAATCTTTTCGCTGGTACTATCAATAAAATAAAAGTTCTCCACCGATGGGAATCAAAGATTGGAGTCCGACTGCCAAAGATGTATTCCATATAATAAATAACTTTTTTCTGTAGACATAAAAAAATAATACTTCTCCACAGATGAGAACCCAACTTTTTTCCAGCTGTTGAAGAAGCGTTCAATAAAATAAATAAGTTTTTTGTGTACCTATCAATAAATTAAAAGTTCTACACCCATGAGAACCCAACTTTTTTACAGCTATCAAAGATGTTTTCTATTAAATATATCAACCTCTTGTCTACCTATAAATTAAATATATTTATTCTCTACCGATGAGAAACAAAACTTGTAGTACAGCTGTTAAAGAAATGTTCAATAAGACGAATAAACTTTAGGTGTTCCAGTATATTTTCCGCTACTTTTGATTTTTCGAGATTCTGATGGACACCGCCTATCCCGCCCTAGATCAGTCATAGGGGGCCTACACAAAGGGTGACTGAACATACCTCCCTCCCACCTTTTAGGAGGCAACTCCTAGCGAAGGTTGCCCGAGGGTGTGTACTGTAAATGTCCTAGTGTTAAGAATATGTGTTTAGTTTAATGTTATGGTGTGTGTGTGTGGCAGCTGTGTACTGAACTGTGGTCACCCGTGGGGGTGTTACTCCCCAAGTAACGGCTGCTTGCTGCACGTTACCCCTTGCGGGAGAAAAAAGAAGAAAGAAGGGAAGACATCTTTGTGTCTTCTAGAAAATAGAGGAAAAGATTTCAACACCCAAGAATGATCAAAGAGGAACAGAAAACAAAAAGGAAATTATTCTTTTAATGTTTGCCAGTAAAGAAGAGACTAGTAAAAGAAGGGAACACACCTTTGTCTTCATAATAAGAAAAGAAAAGTCGATAATCACTTGGAGTACACCAGTCGTAGACGTGTTTTATGAAATAGAATAACTTCCTCTGTTGATAAAATTTAAGTAAGTGTTCTCTCCCGATGAGAATCGCATACCGTAGAGTACAGCTTTCTAAGAGTGTTTTATAAATCAAATAAACTTTTCGTGTACCTATCTATAAAATAAAACTTCTCTGCCGATGAGAAACCTAATTTTTTGCAGCTGTCAATGATAAAAAAACTTTTTGTTTTCTTATAAATATAATAAAAGTTCCACAACTATGAAAACACAACATTTTTAAAGCTGTTAAAATAAATATACTTTTCCTATATCCGTAAATAAAATAAAAGATCTCCAACGAAGAGGATAGCAATAGCTGTCGAAAATGTATTTTATACAATAAATCATTTTTTTGTCCACCCACGAGAATCCAAATTTTTTGCTCCTGTTGAACAAGCGTTCTATAAAATAAGTAATCTTTTTGCTGGTACTATCAATAAAATAAAAGTTCTCCACCGATGGGAATCAAAGATTGGAGTCCGACTGCCAAAGATGTATTCCATATAATAAATAACTTTTTTCTGTAGACATAAAAAAATAATACTTCTCCACAGATGAGAACCCAACTTTTTTGTGCAGCAATCAAACATGTATTATATAAAATCATATATGAAATCCTTATATAAAATATTGCAGCCTACGGTAATGCATAAGTTCGGTAAAAGTTCTCCACCGATGAGAAACAAAGATTGTAGTACGACTGTCGAAGATGTATCTTATATAATAAATAACTTTTTTGTGTAGCCATAAGAAAATTAAAAAAATGATAGTTCAACACCCATGAGAACCCAACTTTTTTCCAGCTGTTGAAGAAGCGTTCAATAAAATAAATAAATTTTTTGTGTACCTATCAATAAATTAAAAGTTCTACACCCATGAGAACCCAACTTTTTTACAGCTATCAAAGATGTTTTCTATTAAATATATCAACCTCTTGTCTACCTATAAATTAAATATATTTATTCTCCACCGATGAGAAACAAAACTTGTAGTACAGCTGTTAAAGAAATGTTCAATAAGACGAATAAACTTTAGGTGTTCCAGTATATATTCCGCTACTTTTGATTTTTCGAGTTTCTGATGGACACCGCCTATCCCGCCCTAGATCAGTCATAGGGGGCCTACACAAAGGGTGACTGAACATACCTCCCTCCCACCTTTTAGGAGGCAACTCCTAGCGAAGGTTGCCCGAGGGTGTGTACTGTAAATGTCCTAGTGTTAAGAATATGTGTTTAGTTTAATGTTATGGTGTGTGTGTGTGGCAGCTGTGTACTGAACTGTGGTCACCCGTGGGGGTGTTACTCCCCAAGTAACGGCTGCTTGCTGCACGTTACCCCTTGCGGGAGAAAAAAGAAGAAAGAAGGGAAGACATCTTTGTGTCTTCTAGAAAATAGAGGAAAAGATTTCAACACCCAAGAATGATCAAAGAGGAACAGAAAACAAAAAGGAAATTATTCTTTTAATGTTTGCCAGTAAAGAAGAGACTAGTAAAAGAAGGGAACACACCTTTGTCTTCATAATAAGAAAAGAAAAGTCGATAATCACTTTGAGTACACCAGTCGTAGACGTGTTTTATGAAATAGAATAACTTCCTCTGTTGATAAAATTTAAGTAAGTGTTCTCTCCCGATGAGAATCGCATACCGTAGAGTACAGCTTTCTAAGAGTGTTTTATAAATCAAATAAACTTTCGTGTACCTATCTATAAAATAAAACTTCTCTGCCGATGAGAAACCTAATTTTTTGCAGCTGTCAATGATAAATAAACTTTTTGTTTTCTTATAAATATAATAAAAGTTCCACAACTATGAAAACACAACATTTTTAAAGCTGTTAAAATAAATATACTTTTTCTATATCCGTAAATAAAATAAAAGATCTCCAACGAAGAGGATAGCTACAGCTGTCGAAGATGTATTTTATACAATAAATCATTTTTTTGTCCACCCACGAGAATCCAAATTTTTTGCTCCTGTTGAACAAGCGTTCTATAAAATAAGTAATCTTTTTGCTGGTACTATCAATAAAATAAAAGTTCTCCACCGATGGGAATCAAAGATTGGAGTCCGACTGCCAAAGATGTATTCCATATAATAAATAACTTTTTTCTGTAGACATAAAAAAATAATACTTCTCCACAGATGAGAACCCAACTTTTTTGTGCAGCAATCAAACATGTATTATATAAAATCATATATGAAATCCTTATATAAAATATTGCAGCCTACGGTAATGCATAAGTTCGGTAAAAGTTCTCCACCGATGAGAAACAAAGATTGTAGTACGACTGTCGAAGATGTATCCCATATAATAAATAACTTTTTTGTGTAGCCATAAGAAAATTAAAAAAATGATAGTTCAACACCCATGAGAACCCAACTTTTTTCCAGCTGTTGAAGAAGCGTTCAATAAAATAAATAAATTTTTTGTGTACCTATCAATAAATTAAAAGTTCTACACCCATGAGAACCCAACTTTTTTACAGCTATCAAAGATGTTTTCTATTAAATATATCAACCTCTTGTCTACCTATAAATTAAATATATTTATTCTCCACCGATGAGAAACAAAACTTGTAGTACAGCTGTTAAAGAAATGTTCAATAAGACGAATAAACTTTAGGTGTTCCAGTATATTTTCCGCTACTTTTGATTTTTCGAGATTCTGATGGACACCGCCTATCCCGCCCTAGATCAGTCATAGGGGGCCTACACAAAGGGTGACTGAACATACCTCCCTCCCACCTTTTAGGAGGCAACTCCTAGCGAAGGTTGCCCGAGGGTGTGTACTGTAAATGTCCTAGTGTTAAGAATATGTGTTTAGTTTAATGTTATGGTGTGTGTGTGTGGCAGCTGTGTACTGAACTGTGGTCACCCGTGGGGGTGTTACTCCCCAAGTAACGGCTGCTTGCTGCACGTTACCCCTTGCGGGAGAAAAAAGAAGAAAGAAGGGAAGACATCTTTGTGTCTTCTAGAAAATAGAGGAAAAGATTTCAACACCCAAGAATGATAAAAGAGGAACAGAAAACAAAAAGGAAATTATTCTTTTAATGTTTGCCAGTAAAGAAGAGACTAGTAAAAGAAGGGAACACACCTTTGTCTTCATAATAAGAAAAGAAAAGTCGATAATCACTTGGAGTACACCAGTCGTAGACGTGTTTTATGAAATAGAATAACTTCCTCTGTTGATAAAATTTAAGTAAGTGTTCTCTCCCGATGAGAATCGCATACCGTAGAGTACAGCTTTCTAAGAGTGTTTTATAAATCAAATAAACTTTTCGTGTACCTATCTATAAAATAAAACTTCTCTGCCGATGAGAAACCTAATTTTTTGCAGCTGTCAATGATAAAAAAACTTTTTGTTTTCTTATAAATATAATAAAAGTTCCACAACTATGAAAACACAACATTTTTAAAGCTGTTAAAATAAATATACTTTTCCTATATCCGTAAATAAAATAAAAGATCTCCAACGAAGAGGATAGCAATAGCTGTCGAAAATGTATTTTATACAATAAATCATTTTTTTGTCCACCCACGAGAATCCAAATTTTTTGCTCCTGTTGAACAAGCGTTCTATAAAATAAGTAATCTTTTCGCTGGTACTATCAATAAAATAAAAGTTCTCCACCGATGGGAATCAAAGATTGCAGTCCGACTGCCAAAGATGTATTCCATATAATAAATAACTTTTTTCTGTAGACATAAAAAAATAATACTTCTCCACAGATGAGAACCCAACTTTTTTGTGCAGCAATCAAACATGTATTATATAAAATCATATATGAAATCCTTATATAAAATATTGCAGCCTACGGTAATGCATAAGTTCGGTAAAAGTTCTCCACCGATGAGAAACAAAGATTGTAGTACGACTGTCGAAGATGTATCTTATATAATAAATAACTTTTTTGTGTAGCCATAAGAAAATTAAAAAAATGATAGTTCAACACCCATGAGAACCCAACTTTTTTCCAGCTGTTGAAGAAGCGTTCAATAAAATAAATAAATTTTTTGTGTACCTATCAATAAATTAAAAGTTCTACACCCATGAGAACCCAACTTTTTTACAGCTATCAAAGATGTTTTCTATTAAATATATCAACCTCTTGTCTACCTATAAATTAAATATATTTATTCTCCACCGATGAGAAACAAAACTTGTAGTACAGCTGTTAAAGAAATGTTCAATAAGATGAATAAACTTTAGGTGTTCCAGTATATTTTCCGCTACTTTTGATTTTTCGAGATTCTGATGGACACCGCCTATCCCGCCCTAGATCAGTCATAGGGGACCTACACAAAGGGTGACTGAACATACCTCCCTCCCATCTGTTAGGAGGCAACTCCTAGCGAAGGTTGCCCGAGGGTGTGTACTGTAAATGTCCTAGTGTTAAGAATATGTGTTTAGTTTAATGTTATGGTGTGTGTGGCAGCTGTGTACTGAACTGTGGTCACCCGTGGGGGTGTTACTCCCCAAGTAACGGCTGCTTGCTGCACGTTACCCCTTGCGGGAGAAAAAAGAAGAAAGAAGGGAAGACATCTTTGTGTCTTCTAGAAAATAGAGGAAAAGATTTCAACACCCAAGAATGATCAAAGAGGAACAGAAAACAAAAAGGAAATTATTCTTTTAATGTTTGCCAGTAAAGAAGAGACTAGTAAAAGAAGGGAACACACCTTTGTCTTCATAATAAGAAAAGAAAAGTCGATAATCACTTGGAGTACACCAGTCGTAGACGTGTTTTATGAAATAGAATAACTTCCTCTGTTGATAAAATTTAAGTAAGTGTTCTCTCCCGATGAGAATCGCATACCGTAGAGTACAGCTTTCTAAGAGTGTTTTATAAATCAAATAAACTTTTCGTGTACCTATCTATAAAATAAAACTTCTCTGCCGATGAGAAACCTAATTTTTTGCAGCTGTCAATGATAAAAAAACTTTTTGTTTTCTTATAAATATAATAAAAGTTCCACAACTATGAAAACACAACATTTTTAAAGCTGTTAAAATAAATATACTTTTCCTATATCCGTAAATAAAATAAAAGATCTCCAACGAAGAGGATAGCAATAGCTGTCGAAAATGTATTTTATACAATAAATCATTTTTTTGTCCACCCACGAGAATCCAAATTTTTTGCTCCTGTTGAACAAGCGTTCTATAAAATAAGTAACCTTTTCGCTGGTACTATCAATAAAATAAAAGTTCTCCACCGATGGGAATCAAAGATTGCAGTCCGACTGCCAAAGATGTATTCCATATAATAAATAACTTTTTTCTGTAGACATAAAAAAATAATACTTCTCCACAGATGAGAACCCAACTTTTTTGTGCAGCAATCAAACATGTATTATATAAAATCATATATGAAATCCTTATATAAAATATTGCAGCCTACGGTAATGCATAAGTTCGGTAAAAGTTCTCCACCGATGAGAAACAAAGATTGTAGTACGACTGTCGAAGATGTATCTTATATAATAAATAACTTTTTTGTGTAGCCATAAGAAAATTAAAAAAATGATAGTTCAACACCCATGAGAACCCAACTTTTTTCCAGCTGTTGAAGAAGCGTTCAATAAAATAAATAAATTTTTTGTGTACCTATCAATAAATTAAAAGTTCTACACCCATGAGAACCCAACTTTTTTACAGCTATCAAAGATGTTTTCTATTAAATATATCAACCTCTTGTCTACCTATAAATTAAATATATTTATTCTCCACCGATGAGAAACAAAACTTGTAGTACAGCTGTTAAAGAAATGTTCAATAAGACGAATAAACTTTAGGTGTTCCAGTATATTTTCCGCTACTTTTGATTTTTCGAGATTCTGATGGACACCGCCTATCCCGCCCTAGATCAGTCATAGGGGGCCTACACAAAGGGTGACTGAACATACCTCCCTCCCACCTTTTAGGAGGCAACTCCTAGCGAAGGTTGCCCGAGGGTGTGTACTGTAAATGTCCTAGTGTTAAGAATATGTGTTTAGTTTAATGTTATGGTGTGTGTGTGTGGCAGCTGTGTACTGAACTGTGGTCACCCGTGGGGGTGTTACTCCCCAAGTAACGGCTGCTTGCTGCACGTTACCCCTTGCGGGAGAAAAAAGAAGAAAGAAGGGAAGACATCTTTGTGTCTTCTAGAAAATAGAGGAAAAGATTTCAACACCCAAGAATGATCAAAGAGGAACAGAAAACAAAAAGGAAATTATTCTTTTAATGTTTGCCAGTAAAGAAGAGACTAGTAAAAGAAGGGAACACACCTTTGTCTTCATAATAAGAAAAGAAAAGTCGATAATCACTTGGAGTACACCAGTCGTAGACGTGTTTTATGAAATAGAATAACTTCCTCTGTTGATAAAATTTAAGTAAGTGTTCTCTCCCGATGAGAATCGCATACCGTAGAGTACAGCTTTCTAAGAGTGTTTTATAAATCAAATAAACTTTTCGTGTACCTATCTATAAAATAAAACTTCTCTGCCGATGAGAAACCTAATTTTTTGCAGCTGTCAATGATAAAAAAACTTTTTGTTTTCTTATAAATATAATAAAAGTTCCACAACTATGAAAACACAACATTTTTAAAGCTGTTAAAATAAATATACTTTTCCTATATCCGTAAATAAAATAAAAGATCCCCAACGAAGAGGATAGCTACTGCTGTCGAAGATGTATTTTATACAATAAATCATTTTTTTGTCCACCCACGAAAATCCAAATTTTTTGCTCCTGTTGAACAAGCGTTCTATAAAATAAGTAATCTTTTTGCTGGTACTATCAATAAAATAAAAGTTCTCCACCGATGGGAATCAAAGATTGGAGTCCGACTGCCAAAGATGTATTCCATATAATAAATAACTTTTTTCTGTAGACATAAAAAAATAATACTTCTCCACAGATGAGAACCCAACTTTTTTGTGCAGCAATCAAACATGTATTATATAAAATCATATATGAAATCCTTATATAAAATATTGCAGCCTACGGTAATGCATAAGTTCGGTAAAAGTTCTCCACCGATGAGAAACAAAGATTGTAGTACGACTGTCGAAGATGTATCCCATATAATAAATAACTTTTTTGTGTAGCCATAAGAAAATTAAAAAAATGATAGTTCAACACCCATGAGAACCCAACTTTTTTCCAGCTGTTGAAGAAGCGTTCAATAAAATAAATAAATTTTTTGTGTACCTATCGATAAATTAAAAGTTCTACACCCATGAGAACCCAACTTTTTTACAGCTATCAAAGATGTTTTCTATTAAATATACCAACCTCTTGTCTACCTATAAATTAAATATATTTATTCTCCACTGATGAGAAACAAAACTTGTAGTACAGCTGTTAAAGAAATGCAAATAATCGTTAATTTTAATGTCATTGATGAATCCTTATAATATAAAATCTTATTAAGTTAACATTTATTTATTGGCGCCCGATATTATTATTTGATTAAGAATTAATTGAAGAAGAGTATTATTTGGTTAGGCATCTTCATAACAAACAATGATTTATAGTAAGGAAACCGGAAGATAACCTAACAATGTGTTTAGTTTAATGTTATGGTGTGTGTGTGTGGCAGCTGTGTACTGAACTTAGGTCACCCGTGGGGGCGTTACTCCCCAAGTAACGGCTGCTTGCTGCACGTTACCCCTTGCGGGAGAAAAAAGAAGAAAGAAGGGAAGACATCTTTGTGTCTTCTAGAAAATAGAGGAAAAGATTTCAACACCCAAGAATGATCAAAGAGGAACAGAAAACAAAAAGGAAATTATTCTTTTAATGTTTGCCAGTAAAGAAGAGACTAGTAAAAGAAGGGAACACACCTTTGTCTTCATAATAAGAAAAGAAAAGTCGATAATCACTTGGAGTACACCAGTCGTAGACGTGTTTTATGAAATAGAATAACTTCCTCTGTTGATAAAATTTAAGTAAGTGTTCTCTCCCGATGAGAATCGCATACCGTAGAGTACAGCTTTCTAAGAGTGTTTTATAAATCAAATAAACTTTTCGTGTACCTATCTATAAAATAAAACTTCCCTGCCGATGAGAAACCTAATTTTTTGCAGCTGTCAATGATAAATAAACTTTTTGTTTTCTTATAAATATAATAACAGTTCCACAACTATGAAAACACAACATTTTTAAAGCTGTTAAAATAAATATACTTTTTCTATATCCGTAAATAAAATAAAAGTTCTCCACCGATGGGAATCAAAGATTGGAGTCCGACTGCCAAAGATGTATTCCATATAATAAATAACTTTTTTCTGTAGACATAAAAAAATAATACTTCTCCACAGATGAGAACCCAACTTTTTTGTGCAGCAATCAAACATGTATTATATAAAATCATATATGAAATCCTTATATAAAATATTGCAGCCTACGGTAATGCATAAGTTCGGTAAAAGTTCTCTACCGATGAGAAACAAAGATTGTAGTACGACTGTCGAAGATGTATCCCATATAATAAATAACTTTTTTGTGTAGCCATAAGAAAATTAAAAAAATGATAGTTCAACACCCATGAGAACCCAACTTTTTTCCAGCTGTTGAAGAAGCGTTCAATAAAATAAATACATTTTTTGTGTACCTATCGATAAATTAAAAGTTCTACACCCATGAGAACCCAACTTTTTTACAGCTATCAAAGATGTTTTCTATTAAATATATCAACCTCTTGTCTACCTATAAATTAAATATATTTATTCTCCACCGATGAGAAACAAAACTTGTAGTACAGCTGTTAAAGAAATGTTCAATAAGACGAATAAACTTTAGGTGTTCCAGTATATTTTCCGCTACTTTTGATTTTTCGAGATTCTGATGGACACCGCCTATCCCGCCCTAGATCAGTCATAGGGGGCCTACACAAAGGGTGACTGAACATACCTCCCTCCCACCTGTTAGGAGGCAACTCCTAGCGAAGGTTGCCCAAGGGTGTGTACTGTAAATGTCCTAGTGTTAAGAATATGTGTTTAGTTTAATGTTATGGTGTGTGTGTGGCAGCTGTGTACTGAACTGTGGTCACCTGTGGGGGCGTTACTCCCCAAGTAACGGCTGCTTGCTGCACGTTACCCCTTGCGGGAGAAAAAAGAAGAAAGAAGGGAAGACATCTTTGTGTCTTCTAGAAAATAGAGGAAAAGATTTCAACACCCAAGAATGATCAAAGAGGAACAGAAAACAAAAAGGAAATTATTCTTTTAATGTTTGCCAGTAAAGAAGAGACTAGTAAAAGAAGGGAACACACCTTTGTCTTCATAATAAGAAAAGAAAAGTCGATAATCACTTGGAGTACACCAGTCGTAGACGTGTTTTATGAAATAGAATAACTTCCTCTGTTGATAAAATTTAAGTAAGTGTTCTCTCCCGATGAGAATCGCATACCGCAGAGTACAGCTTTCTAAGAGTGTTTTATAAATCAAATAAACTTTCGTGTACCTATCTATAAAATAAAACTTCTCTGCCGATGAGAAACCTAATTTTTTGCCGCTGTCAATGATAAATAAACTTTTTGTTTTCTTATAAATATAATAAAAGTTCCACAACTATGAAAACACAACATTTTTAAAGCTGTTAAAATAAATATACTTTTTCTATATCCGTAAATAAAATAAAAGATCTCCAACGAAGAGGATAGCTACAGCTGTCGAAGATGTATTTTATACAATAAATCATTTTTTTGTCCACCCACGAGAATCCAAATTTTTTGCTCCTGTTGAACAAGCGTTCTATAAAATAAGTAATCTTTTCGCTGGTACTATCAATAAAATAAAAGTTCTCCACCGATGGGAATCAAAGATTGGAGTCCGACTGCCAAAGATGTATTCCATATAATAAATAACTTTTTTCTGTAGACATAAAAAAATAATACTTCTCCACAGATGAGAACCCAACTTTTTTGTGCAGCAATCAAACATGTATTATATAAAATCATATATGAAATCCTTATATAAAATATTGCAGCCTACGGTAATGCATAAGTTCGGTAAAAGTTCTCCACCGATGAGAAACAAAGATTGTAGTACGACTGTCGAAGATGTATCCCATATAATAAATAACTTTTTTGTGTAGCCATAAGAAAATTAAAAAAATGATAGTTCAACACCCATGAGAACCCAACTTTTTTACAGCTATCAAAGATGTTTTCTATTAAATAAATCAACCTCTTGTCTACCTGTAAATTAAATCTATTTATTCTCCACCGATGAGAAACAAAACTTGTAGTACAGCTGTTAAAGAAATGTTCAATAAGACGAATAAACTTTAGGTGTTCCAGTATATATTCCGCTACTTTTGATTTTTCGAGTTTCTGATGGACACCGCCTATCCCGCCCTAGATCAGTCATAGGGGGCCTACACAAAGGGTGACTGAACATACCTCCCTCCCACCTGTTAGGAGGCAACTCCTAGCGAAGGTTGCCCGAGGGTGTGTACTGTAAATGTCCTAGTGTTAAGAATATGTGTTTAGTTTAATGTTATGGTGTGTGTGTGTGGCAGCTGTGTACTGAACTGTGGTCACCCGTGGGGGCGTTACTCCCCAAGTAACGGCTGCTTGCTGCACGTTACCCCTTGCGGGAGAAAAAAGAAGAAAGAAGGGAAGACATCTTTGTGTCTTCTAGAAAATAGAGGAAAAGATTTCAACACCCAAGAATGATCAAAGAGGAACAGAAAACAAAAAGGAAATTATTCTTTTAATGTTTGCCAGTAAAGAAGAGACTATTAAAAGAAGGGAACACATCTTTGTCTTCATAATAAGAAAAGAAAAGTCGATAATCACTTGGAGTACACCAGTCGTAGACGTGTTTTATGAAATAGAATAACTTCCTCTGTTGATAAAATTTAAGTAAGTGTTCTCTCCCGATGAGAATCGCATACCGTAGAGTACAGCTTTCTAAGAGTGTTTTATAAATCAAATAAACTTTTCGTGTACCTATCTATAAAATAAAACTTCTCTGCCGATGAGAAACCTAATTTTTTGCAGCTGTCAATGATAAAAAAACTTTTTGTTTTCTTATAAATATAATAAAAGTTCCACAACTATGAAAACACAACATTTTTAAAGCTGTTAAAATAAATATACTTTTCCTATATCCGTAAATAAAATAAAAGATCTCCAACGAAGAGGATAGCAATAGCTGTCGAAGATGTATTTTATACAATAAATCATTTTTTTGTCCACCCACGAGAATCCAAATTTTTTGCTCCTGTTGAACAAGCGTTCTATAAAATAAGTAATCTTTTCGCTGGTACTATCAATAAAATAAAAGTTCTCCACCGATGGGAATCAAAGATTGCAGTCCGACTGCCAAAGATGTATTCCATATAATAAATAACTTTTTTCTGTAGACATAAAAAAATAATACTTCTCCACAGATGAGAACCCAACTTTTTTGTGCAGCAATCAAACATGTATTATATAAAATCATATATGAAATCCTTATATAAAATATTGCAGCCTACGGTAATGCATAAGTTCGGTAAAAGTTCTCCACCGATGAGAAACAAAGATTGTAGTACGACTGTCGAAGATGTATCTTATATAATAAATAACTTTTTTGTGTAGCCATAAGAAAATTAAAAAAATGATAGTTCAACACCCATGAGAACCCAACTTTTTTCCAGCTGTTGAAGAAGCGTTCAATAAAATAAATAAATTTTTTGTGTACCTATCAATAAATTAAAAGTTCTACACCCATGAGAACCCAACTTTTTTACAGCTATCAAAGATGTTTTCTATTAAATATATCAACCTCTTGTCTACCTATAAATTAAATATATTTATTCTCCACCGATGAGAAACAAAACTTGTAGTACAGCTGTTAAAGAAATGTTCAATAAGACGAATAAACTTTAGGTGTTCCAGTATATTTTCCGCTACTTTTGATTTTTCGAGATTCTGATGGACACCGCCTATCCCGCCCTAGATCAGTCATAGGGGGCCTACACAAAGGGTGACTGAACATACCTCCCTCCCACCTTTTAGGAGGCAACTCCTAGCGAAGGTTGCCCGAGGGTGTGTACTGTAAATGTCCTAGTGTTAAGAATATGTGTTTAGTTTAATGTTATGGTGTGTGTGTGTGGCAGCTGTGTACTGAACTGTGGTCACCCGTGGGGGTGTTACTCCCCAAGTAACGGCTGCTTGCTGCACGTTACCCCTTGCGGGAGAAAAAAGAAGAAAGAAGGGAAGACATCTTTGTGTCTTCTAGAAAATAGAGGAAAAGATTTCAACACCCAAGAATGATCAAAGAGGAACAGAAAACAAAAAGGAAATTATTCTTTTAATGTTTGCCAGTAAAGAAGAGACTAGTAAAAGAAGGGAACACACCTTTGTCTTCATAATAAGAAAAGAAAAGTCGATAATCACTTGGAGTACACCAGTCGTAGACGTGTTTTATGAAATAGAATAACTTCCTCTGTTGATAAAATTTAAGTAAGTGTTCTCTCCCGATGAGAATCGCATACCGTAGAGTACAGCTTTCTAAGAGTGTTTTATAAATCAAATAAACTTTTCGTGTACCTATCTATAAAATAAAACTTCTCTGCCGATGAGAAACCTAATTTTTTGCAGCTGTCAATGATAAAAAAACTTTTTGTTTTCTTATAAATATAATAAAAGTTCCACAACTATGAAAACACAACATTTTTAAAGCTGTTAAAATAAATATACTTTTCCTATATCCGTAAATAAAATAAAAGATCCCCAACGAAGAGGATAGCTACTGCTGTCGAAGATGTATTTTATACAATAAATCATTTTTTTGTCCACCCACGAAAATCCAAATTTTTTGCTCCTGTTGAACAAGCGTTCTATAAAATAAGTAATCTTTTTGCTGGTACTATCAATAAAATAAAAGTTCTCCACCGATGGGAATCAAAGATTGGAGTCCGACTGCCAAAGATGTATTCCATATAATAAATAACTTTTTTCTGTAGACATAAAAAAATAATACTTCTCCACAGATGAGAACCCAACTTTTTTGTGCAGCAATCAAACATGTATTATATAAAATCATATATGAAATCCTTATATAAAATATTGCAGCCTACGGTAATGCATAAGTTCGGTAAAAGTTCTCCACCGATGAGAAACAAAGATTGTAGTACGACTGTCGAAGATGTATCCCATATAATAAATAACTTTTTTGTGTAGCCATAAGAAAATTAAAAAAATGATAGTTCAACACCCATGAGAACCCAACTTTTTTCCAGCTGTTGAAGAAGCGTTCAATAAAATAAATAAATTTTTTGTGTACCTATCGATAAATTAAAAGTTCTACACCCATGAGAACCCAACTTTTTTACAGCTATCAAAGATGTTTTCTATTAAATATACCAACCTCTTGTCTACCTATAAATTAAATATATTTATTCTCCACTGATGAGAAACAAAACTTGTAGTACAGCTGTTAAAGAAATGCAAATAATCGTTAATTTTAATGTCATTGATGAATCCTTATAATATAAAATCTTATTAAGTTAACATTTATTTATTGGCGCCCGATATTATTATTTGATTAAGAATTAATTGAAGAAGAGTATTATTTGGTTAGGCATCTTCATAACAAACAATGATTTATAGTAAGGAAACCGGAAGATAACCTAACAATGTGTTTAGTTTAATGTTATGGTGTGTGTGTGTGGCAGCTGTGTACTGAACTTAGGTCACCCGTGGGGGCGTTACTCCCCAAGTAACGGCTGCTTGCTGCACGTTACCCCTTGCGGGAGAAAAAAGAAGAAAGAAGGGAAGACATCTTTGTGTCTTCTAGAAAATAGAGGAAAAGATTTCAACACCCAAGAATGATCAAAGAGGAACAGAAAACAAAAAGGAAATTATTCTTTTAATGTTTGCCAGTAAAGAAGAGACTAGTAAAAGAAGGGAACACACCTTTGTCTTCATAATAAGAAAAGAAAAGTCGATAATCACTTGGAGTACACCAGTCGTAGACGTGTTTTATGAAATAGAATAACTTCCTCTGTTGATAAAATTTAAGTAAGTGTTCTCTCCCGATGAGAATCGCATACCGTAGAGTACAGCTTTCTAAGAGTGTTTTATAAATCAAATAAACTTTTCGTGTACCTATCTATAAAATAAAACTTCTCTGCCGATGAGAAACCTAATTTTTTGCAGCTGTCAATGATAAATAAACTTTTTGTTTTCTTATAAATATAATAACAGTTCCACAACTATGAAAACACAACATTTTTAAAGCTGTTAAAATAAATATACTTTTTCTATATCCGTAAATAAAATAAAAGTTCTCCACCGATGGGAATCAAAGATTGGAGTCCGACTGCCAAAGATGTATTCCATATAATAAATAACTTTTTTCTGTAGACATAAAAAAATAATACTTCTCCACAGATGAGAACCCAACTTTTTTGTGCAGCAATCAAACATGTATTATATAAAATCATATATGAAATCCTTATATAAAATATTGCAGCCTACGGTAATGCATAAGTTCAGTAAAAGTTCTCTACCGATGAGAAACAAAGATTGTAGTACGACTGTCGAAGATGTATCCCATATAATAAATAACTTTTTTGTGTAGCCATAAGAAAATTAAAAAAATGATAGTTCAACACCCATGAGAACCCAACTTTTTTCCAGCTGTTGAAGAAGCGTTCAATAAAATAAATACATTTTTTGTGTACCTATCGATAAATTAAAAGTTCTACACCCATGAGAACCCAACTTTTTTACAGCTATCAAAGATGTTTTCTATTAAATATATCAACCTCTTGTCTACCTATAAATTAAATATATTTATTCTCCACCGATGAGAAACAAAACTTGTAGTACAGCTGTTAAAGAAATGTTCAATAAGACGAATAAACTTTAGGTGTTCCAGTATATTTTCCGCTACTTTTGATTTTTCGAGATTCTGATGGACACCGCCTATCCCGCCCTAGATCAGTCATAGGGGGCCTACACAAAGGGTGACTGAACATACCTCCCTCCCACCTGTTAGGAGGCAACTCCTAGCGAAGGTTGCCCAAGGGTGTGTACTGTAAATGTCCTAGTGTTAAGAATAT